>APFE031315674.1:0-10869 GCA_000404065.3 Pinus taeda | reverse complement strand
AATGTGAATTAATATAAAACTGTGTTAGAATGGTCCAAAAGTCATGGATCAAGCCATATCTAATCTTAGCCGTTGATTCGGGACTTAATCTTAGTCGTTGAGGTGTCAATGAGAAAAGTATAGGAGAAGGCTTGAGGGTCACTTGGAGAACACACTAGAGTGATCAGTCATTCTATTCTCGAGAGCAGGGTTTGCTAAGAGAGATAGAATCAGTGATCAAAGTTGCAGCTAAGGGGCACTGAATACAGAAGCAGAGAGGCAGAGATAGCATCAGGAGAATCAACGCAGTAGCTGGAGAGAGGGACACAGAAGCAGCCAAGGGTTCACACAGAGCCAGCCAGGGCTCACGCAGAGCCAGCCAGGAGCTGCGCAGTGCCTCAGAGGGCTAGCGTGGGTGACATAGAGGGCCAAATGGTTGACACAGTGCCTCTAGACGTTGACACAGGCCAAGCCCGAGTGATGTTGGGCTAACGTTGGGCCAGAGAGAGGTTGACGTAGTCCCTAGAGGCTGACGTTGGGGTTTCATGGGGCAAATTGGAGCTGTGGAGCTGTCGGAGTGTTTATCCGGGATTTCAGTCGAAATATCTGCTTCTGAGTAGAGAGGTACTAATTTTGAGATTTTCCTTTGTTGGGTGAGCCGGATTTGGCACCTAGATTGTATTATGAAATTGCTTAATAAATCAAACCCTCAAATAGCTGCATCGATTTTCCCGCATTGGGTTTTTTCAGGGACATTAGTCCAAAAACAACGGTGTCACTTGTGTGCTTGTTTCTATTTCCTTCAGTTGATGATCTGTAATGTGTTGAGCATGCATTTGTATTTATTTCCAATGGTAAATAACTTGTTAATTAACAGAATAAGTAGGTAGGAATAAATTAGTAAAGTGCATGAAGGGTTTCTAATGTGTCAGACTTAGAAATTCCAACACTTGATCCTTTCCTCTCTTCTTATTCTTTGGATTCTCAAGACAATCACTTTTGTAGTGACCCTTCTTATGACATTGATATCACTCTATCTTGGACATGTCAACTTTCTTCCTCGGTCCCTTCAATTTCTTTCCTTTATGATGAGCTACATAAGAATTTGATACTCCTTCAGGATTTGCAACCATTGACATCCTTAATTCTTCTTGACTACAGGTGGTACATAATTCTTCAAAGGTGGGAGCTACCTTCCAACTGTTGAGACCTGCAGCAAGTGCACCCTAAGAGGGTGGCAATCCTAATAGAGCAGTGATCACCAGTTCTTTGTCCGGAACAATCCCATCAATGGCCAAGAGATCATCCCTGAGTCTAGCTATCTTCACAAAGAAGGTTGCTACAATATCTTCATTATTCATCTTCATAGTCCTTAGCTCATTCTTCAAACTTGCTACTTGACCAATGTTCTTAATAGTGAACAACTTCGACAAGCCTTCATACATATCTTGAGCATGATCGATGTTAGCTATGAATGGGACAAGATTGTCTTTTATCCCTTTTACCATCAGAGTCATAGCCACCAATTCTAAATCCCTGAATTTCAATTTGTTAGCATCACTGGCTTCTTCTGTAGGCTTTTTTACATTTCCTTTTACCAAATCCAACACCTTGTTCTTCTCGAGGATTAGGTCAATCCTCTTCTTCCAAGATCTGAAGTTAGATGCTCCTTCAAGTTTGTTCTCACCCTTGATTGAGTTAGACATCTTCCTTGAATGTGATAGACTCCTTCCCTGAGATAGTACCTATGAATGGATCAAGTGCTTGAGACTGCCTTTTCCTTCCTTCTTCACCAAAGCTCTAATACCATGTTAGAAAATTAGAAAAGCAGTAAAGATTTTCTTGTTCTTGATAATTAATTGTGATGTTTCTTATTATTACGATTGTTTATATTAATTTCTTTAGTTCATCAAGAAATTACCAAAAGCAACAACATATTAAAACAATAGACACTAGATGTCGGCACATGCCAGGGAAAAATCCCCCTCAAGGGGAAAACCTAGTCAAGATAATTCTTCCTTTCAATAGTATTCTTTGAGACTCTTCACCCTTGTTGATTTTTGTAGCATCGGATGTGATCTTGCCTCGAGATTTTGCAGAGAGGCTAAGACACATGCATTCTCCAATACCAAGAAATCTTTTGGGAAAATTCCACCTAGAGATAGTTTAATTAAAATAATTAACTTTTTTAAATGGTTCCCTAAGTCTAAACTTAGGAAATCTAGTTAATTAAAGGGTATTAATTAAATCATGTTTGAATCTTCTAGAAGAAGACAAGGATCAACTCCCCATTAATCTTAGCCTTTGATTATGTTTAATCTTGGCTGTTGGTAGAACAAGTTTGATGGGCACTTAGAGAACACACTTGTGCAGTTAGATTTTGCTAGGAAGTCAATTTCCTGAGTAGCAACTGTGAGTTGCCGGAAGTGATTCAGTAAAGTCGAAGTAGTAAGAGAGGGGCAGGGATAGTAGACCGGAGGAGTGTTTTCCAGATCCGGGGAGTGCAAGGAAGAGAAGTCAGAGAGAGGTTCAGAGAGGCAGAGCAGAGCTTTAGAGGGAATCTGTAAATTCACTGGAGAGTCGAGATCTAGTGCCAAAAGTCGGGGCGTGAGACTGAAGGGCCAGAGTGTCGAAGTTCCAAAGGCAAATCGACCAACAAGAAGGGTGAAACAAAGCCTATAGGTTGTGACGCAGATTTGCGTAGGCTAATGTATAGGTTGTGCAGAGGCAGCGTGGGGTTAGCCATCTAGAGCCTGGGTCAGATTCGGATTGTCAGTGATAGTGTGAAATTTTTCTCACTACCTCTTTTCTAGTTTATTCTCTGTATCAGATTACTAGTTTGGGCATCTAATGATTTGTACTTAGATTACTACTGCATAATAATAAAACCCTCAGTCGTTGCATCGATTTTCCCATGTTGGGTTTTTCCGGTGACATTTGTCCAAAAACAACAGCGTAATCTTGTGTGTGTTTATTTCTCTTTAGTGCATTATTTAGTTTTCGCAGTATTTTATTTTATGTAGGTTACAGTGTATGTATTTCAATATTTTTTGTAGAAAAATATAAGTAATTTGTTCAAGAAATTTAACAAATAGGATATCATCAGTTTGTTGCAGTAGGAATCGGGTCACCGATTTTTCACATGGTATTAGATCACAGATCGTAAGGTGGGGAGCTCAGCATAGAAGGAAGGAGGCAGTTCGAATTTCTACATAGGCAACACATCGAAACCCTCAGGGGCATCGTATTTCCTTGGTCAGAAGGGTCAGCTTTTCGTGAGAATTTTTTCTCTGAGTGAGTCGATAGAGAATAAAATTTCCCAGATCGAAGAAGTACCAGAGGAAGAGGGAGCAGCAACGATTTCCTTGCAGAGCAGATCTTCAGCTGAGACGTAGTTATTTTGCAGTAGTTGCTGGTAGAATAGCGTCAGAAGGAGAGAAGAGCACACACTAAGGGAATTCCTTCCTCAGAGTACTTCTAGCCAAAAATTTTGAATTTTCTTAGTAGAGCAATAGTAGTTGTGTTTGGGATTTCTTACTCCAGAAAGGAGTGTGAATAGTTGGGTAGCAACTGCAAAGAGGAGAAGAGGAAGCAGTTCGACTTTTTCAGGAGAGATGGCATCAACTAGGTTGAGAGATCAAGATCGGTTGGACGGAGCCTCCAACTATGTGATTTGGAAGGCTAGGATTTCCTACCTTCTAGATGAGCATGATCTCAAAACTTATGTCAATAGTGTGGTAGTTGTACCTGCCAATGCAGATCCACTAGTATCCCATATAGCTGGCAAAGATACTGCCCAACAAATGTGGGAGGCATTAGCTATGTTGTACGAAGGATCTTTCGAGCAGTGGAAGATGTACTTAGAAGAGAAGTTGAGATGCACGAGGATGCAAAAAGGGGAGCGTGTAGACCCCTTCCTTACTAGGCTTCAAGATATCTGAGACAAACTTCCTTTAGTAGGGTCAACGCCCCAGCCTACTGAGTTTGTACGATTAGTGCTGAACAATGTTTCTAAATATTGGCAAGTTTTCGTCTAGAGTATCATGGGCAGAGAAAAACTGCCAGATTAGGAACGTGTGTGGTCTGATCTACAACAAGAGGAGATGAGGCATGATCTAGTGAAGGCCACCATCAGTAGCAGTAGTAGCAGTGGGATGAAGCAAGTGAAGGAAGAGGAGGATGTGGCCCTTGCATCAAAGGGGCAACAAGAACAGGGCAGAAGAAAGAAGGACAAACAACAGAAGTAGTATCAATAAGCTATGTCTGCTGAGATCGACAGGCTGTCCTCCAGATTGGAGGAAGAGTTTTCCATGATTCCTAAGATGCCTCCAAGGGTGAGGTGGGGTGATCTAGAGTTGTAGCCCCAGAGAGCTACAGGATGGGAAAGATCCTTGAGGAGTCCACCTCTTGGATTGAGACCTTGCTACGGGAGCCCATAGTCAGTAGTAGCAGGATGGACGAGTGGTAGTTGGTGCAGTCAGATGCCAGAGAGACAGATGTAGTAGCTAGTAGCAGTTGGATTCTGAGCAGCGTAGAGCAGGATTGGTAGCAGTGCAGTCAACATAGAGTAGAGTCAACAACAATGCAAAGGCTTCAATAATAGTGCAAAGACTAGCAACAGTGAGAACTTGGACGACAAATGCATCATACCGAACGCAATTAATTCAGTATTTTGGATGCTTTTCCGTTACCGTTGTTGTAGTTGTAGCAACAACAGTTGGAGAGGGTTGTAGTGTAGATGTAGTGTTGGCAGCAGTTCAACAAAGCCAACAGTAATAGTTGGAGAGGGTTGCAGTGCAGATGTAGTGTTGGCAGCAGTTCAACAGGGCCAACAGCAACAGTTGGAGATGGTTGTAGTGCAGACGTAGTGTTGGTAGCAGTTGAACAGGGCCAACAGTAGGACGGATGTAGCAGTTAGAGTTTCATAGTAGTTGGTGTGAAGTAGAGCCAAACATCAACAACGCAACAAGAAATGGTGCAGAGATTGGGTGATGCTTCAGTGGGTTGCAGCACTAGAGCACATTCCTTGCTAAGAGGGAGTGTTGATTTATGTAGAATCGGATGTGCTCTTGCCTTGAAATTTTGTAGAGAGGCTAAGACACATGCATTCTCCAATACCCAGAAATCGTTTAGGAAACTTCCACCTAGAGATGGTTTAATTAAAATAATTAAATTTTTTAAATGGTTCCCTAAGTCTAAACTTAGGAAATCTAGTTAATTAAAGGGTATTAATTTAATCAAGTGTGAATCTTCTACAAGAAGACGAGGATCAACTCCCAGTTAATCTTAGCCTTTGATTATGTTTTAATCTTGGTCGTTGGTGCTCCAACTAGAGATTATAAGGAGGAGTTTAATGGGCACTTAGAGAACACACTTGTGGAGTTTGATTTTGCTGGGAAGTCAATTTCCTGAGTAGCAGTTGTGAGTTACCAAAAGTGATTTTGAAAAGTCGAAGCATTGAGAGAGGGATAGGGATAGTAGACCAGAGGAGAGTTTTCCAGGTCCTAGGAGTGCAAGGAAGAGAAGGAAAAGAGAGGTTCAGAGAGGCATCAAAGTGCCACGTAGAGGCAATGCAGAGCTTCAGAGGGAGTCCGTAAATTGTCTGGAGAGTCGAGATCTAGTTCCAGAAGCCGGGGTGTGAGAGTGGAGGGCCAGAGAATCGAAGTTCCAGAGAAAAATTGACAAGCAAGAAGGGTGACACAGAGGCTGCGCAAACGCAGTGTGGGGCTAGCCATTCAAAGCCTGGATCAGATTCAGATTGCCAGTGATAGTGTGAGATATTTCTCACTACCTCTTTGCCTGTTTATTCTTTGTATCAGATTTCCATTATGGGCATCTAATGATTTGTACTCAAATTACTATTGCATACTGATAAAACCCTTAGCTACTACAACGATTTTCCCAAGTTGGGTTTTTCTGGGGACGTTTGTCCAAAAACAATAGTGTAATCATGTGTGTGTTTATTTCTCTCCAGTGCAATATTTAGTTTTTGCAGTATTTTTTTGGTGTAGGCTGCATTGTATGTATTTCAATATTTGTCGTAGAAAACTGCAAGTAATTTGTTTAAGTAATTTAACAAATAGGAGAAATATCATCAGTTTGCTACAGTAGGAATCAAATCACCGATTTTTCACACACCCTAGACCAAGACCAGACCTTCTCTCCACACCAAGTCAGCCTCCTAGAATTTCAACCTCTTCCTAGCAATTTTGACTATGAAGGACACGAAATAGAGAGAGAGAGACACCAAAATTTCGGTTTTCCTTGTCTCCTTAGACTTCCCCAAACTTGCACTCACTTCGGATTCTCAGCAACAAACTTTGCACCTTTTTCCATCTACAAGAGAACTTCGCACTTCTACTCAACAACAAGAGATTTCTGCACTTCTTTCAGCTACAAGAGAATTTGAATTTGATGAGAGAATGATGCTCCAAATGAATTTGATGACCTTCCTTTTATAGGCTTCTTGTGCGTTCGAATAGGTTCCTTAGGCCGACTTGATCTTCTCTTAGGTAGACATGGTGTGGAGGTTACATAATTCATATTTGACTCAATACTTCACCTTTTCACATGATTCAAAAGCCCGAGAAGGGTCTCTTTAAATGTACAAAAACTCTATAGACTCAGAATAAATCCTAGAAGTCCTCAATGGGGACTTTGACCTAAAACATGGTGACCCAAGTGTGAAACCCATGCTTTAATAAGTCACAATAATAATAAAAATTCTTTTCTTTATTCTTTTGAGAAGTACATTACATAATGACTCAAGTATATTATTGAAGACCAAACATAGTTACATTTTCCAACAGTAAAGGGATTCCGTAGGTAGGCTTCCTCCACCCTTTAGCAAATGAGCGACTCCAGAGGTGCAGTTCTCCACCCTTTTGTAGTTGAGGGACTCCATAGGTGCAACCCTCCACCCTTTAGCAAATTAGGGACTATATAGGTGTAGCCCTCCACCCTCTAGTAGTTGAGGGACTCTAGAGGTGAAATCCTCCACCCTTTAGCAAATGAGGTACTCCATAGGTGCAACCATCCACCCTTTATCAATTGAAGGACTCCAAATGTGTAGTCCTCAACCCTTTAGCAAATGAGGGACACCAGAGGTGCAACCCTCTACCCTTTATTACATGAGGGACTCCAAATCTCCACCCTTTAGCAATTGAGGGACTCTAGAGGTGTGGTCTTCCACCCTTTAGCAGTTGAAGGACTCTAGAGGTCTAAATGATATCTTCATGTAATAAAAGAAATTACTTCATGTTCATCGCATATTGATATGATACAGGAAGGATATTCTAGGTGTTTTTATGCTAGCTAGGCATACTTGCATCAGAGCTTACTAGCTGGAAAGTATCACGTCAAATTAGTTGCAATGCCAATATATCTATATATATATATATATATATATATAGATAGTCATTATGTATGAAGAAGAGCACGAAAGCATGTTAACTAAGATCACAACATGGCTGTAGGTTTCTAGTATTCAATAACCATTGGTGACCCCAGTGCTAAACCAAAACTAACATGTGCATAAAAAGGAGTTTAGTACCTCAACCCTCCTTATCAAGTCTGTGAAAATTTGGAGATCCAAGTCCCTATTGCAGCAAACTGATATTACTTCTCCTACTAGTTAATTCATGCAAGTTATTTACTATGTTACACTATAAATATCGAAGTAAATACGACTGTAGCCTTCACTAATTAAATAATATGGAAGAACTGAGCAAGAAGAAATAACCACACACACAAGTGACACCGTTGTTTTTGGACAAATGTCTAAGGAAAAACCCAATGTGGGAAAATTGGTGCAGCAACTGAGGGTTTGTATTATTATGCAGTAGTTTTTGAATACAATCTTTGGATGCCTTACTAGCTATCTAATGCAGAGAATCTGACTGGCAGAGAAATTAGTGAGAAATACCTCACACTATCACTAGAAAACCGACACTAATCCAAGCCTTGGATGGCTGGCGCCATGCAGGCTTTGCGTAGCCTCTACAACATCCTACGCAGATCTGTGTCAGCCCCTCTTTGGGTTCCACATCACCTCTTCCATGGATCTTTAGTTGTTTGGAACTTTGATCCTTTGGCCCTGCAATCTCACACCTTGGCTTCTGGCTCTAGAATTCAACTTCCCAGTTGAATCTCGGACTCCCTCTAAAGCTCTGCGCTGCCTCTACGTGGCACTGCACTGCCTCTTCTAGATCTCTCTCTGCCTTCTCTGCAATGTATCCCTGGATAAGGAAACTCTCCAACCAGAAAACTATCCCTAATCCTCACTGCAAGAATCTCCTCGATGACTTCTTCAACAAGTGTTGCACTGCTCTCTTGATCTCACTTGATGTGTCTTCCAAATGCCCATCGAAGTCCTTTTTATAATCTTCTCGTTGAGTAATCAACGGCCTAGATTAAATTTTAATTAGTGGCTCACATCATATTGATTCGATCTCTGTCTTTTTCTAGAAGATTCACACCTAGTTTTATTAATACCCTTTAATTATTTTAATTTCCTAGACTTAGGCATCCATTAAAAATAATTAATTATTTTAATAATACCGTCTCTGGGTGGAATTTCCCAAAACGATTTTTGGGTATTCTGGAATACATGTTTCCTAGCCTCCCTAAAAATTTTGAGGCTTAGAGGACATCCGATGCTACCAGGAATCAACAAATTCAAGGCTATTACAAGGCCTTGCATTTGTTAATAGTTATGTTGACGGTGCTCGACCCGCCAACATGTCACAGGGATCTCCCTAGTAAGAAGTCCCAACTAGACCTTAGGCCGTTTGGTGTAGGAGTCCCAACAGTGGGTCATAAGGTAATGCCTTGACTGCGATGTCTCATAGAGCAAGCAAGATAACTCTGTTAGTAGCAAGGGTGTGACTGATGCAGTGAGTCAAGGAATGAGTATGAGAGGTTCCAACACTTCAAAGGGAGAGGAAGGTGAAGTTGAGTTCCAGGTTGAAAGGATCAATCCCAACTCGGTTAGGAACACACAACACAAAGGAAATGCACAGAGTCCAGCAGAGCAGTCGACACGGATGCGACAGTCCCAACATACAAGGTAAGGTTGGGCAAACGTTCGTGCAAAACAGTTTCATGCATGCGACAACAGTGAGATAGAAACGAAAATTGAAATAGAGCTAGGAAAAGCTAGAATATATGTAAATGACAGTAGGAATTCAAAGAAATCAACCAAATAGCACTCACACAAGCGAATACACAAAAAGCGACAGAAATGCAACATAAGGTATGGGAAGCAAGCTTACACCAAAACAACTGAGCTGAATGTGCCAACTGCTCCTAGACGTGATGTGGGATGTCAGAGATACAAGGTTGATGTGAGAAATGAGCTCTGTAGTGTTCGGTTGATGAGTTTTGATAACATCAAGGTTATGATGCACATGCCACAAATCTAGGGGAAGACACTTGGATGGAGGTTTTTGAATTGTTCCTTGCATGTAACCTCCAACTGCTAAACATAGATCCCTGAAACAAGTGATGCCTTTGCATGCTGCCTTGGGAGAAGCAACCTATGCATGCAAGTCTGTTTTTCTCAGCCCTTAAGGGAACTGGTCAACTCAGCTACACATGTAAGCGACTGCTCGATTGCTGGGGAAAAATGCGCATTTCTGACTATAAGCTAGGCTGACTGCCCAAGTGGATTTTTTAATTTCTGGGCCCAATAGCTGACTACTGCCCAAATTTTCACAAATCCTGGGCTGAACTTCCTGTTGATGGGAAAAATTGTGCAATTCCTATTGGGAGGGTTGGCTGGCAGGATTGCACAATCCTGGAGCCCAACAGGCTATTAGAGGGAATTGCGTAATTCCTGGAGGGAATGGCTGGTTGCCTCTAAAAATGTGCAAATTTCACTGGGAAGCTGCTCAGCCTCCAATTGGACCAAGTCCGGGTGGGCAGCCTGTGAAGGGAAAAGATCAAACTGTGATCGACAGGCTGTCTTTAAGCAAAAAAGACACTGAAGCTTGAGGATTTGACGAAGCAAGGAAAGCTGCTGTGAAGTTTGGTAGGGACGCTAAAAAACAGGCTAAGGAAAAATTTTGGAGGGTGGTTGTAGCCGCTACAACACTTGGTGACACACTGGTAGAAATCCAGCTCTCTGCATAGACCTTGTTCGTGAAAAGCAAGTCTAACAGCTTCAGAAGTATTGTTCAATTCTTAGCTCATCTTGGCTTCACACTAGCTTGATGTAAGATGTAGCATCTGCCAAACTTTTGGTTTATTGAGACACATTCCAAGCCAAGGCAACACAATTGTTTTGATCGGGGTTGAGGGGTATATAGGTGCACAAGTAGTATAGTCGTGAGAGTCTTAGTTTCATCTCTGGTGTTGCTCCACTGCCGGTAGGCCTGGACAGTACCTGGGTGGAGTCACATAGGAACACAAGGGTGGCTCCACTGCCATTGAGCCTGATCAGTACCCCGGAGGAGTTACTTGCTTCACCTCCCTGTGCAGGAAGCCTTTCTCTTCTTTCACCTTATTCATTTTTCATTATGAATTTTTTGACTTTTCCTTTTTTTTTTTTTCTATTTTCATTGTTCATAACACTTATTCATTTCAGAGGTGGAGGAGGGATCCCGACTTATTGAGAGAAGAGGAGGTTGTTCTAGCAGAGAAGTTGATCCGGATTTAAACAGGAACGCAACAAATTACAGAGATAACCATATACACAAATATGCAGCGGAAATAATACTTCATTTCATTAATGGAAAATACTGAAATATGCTTACAATCAGAAAATGGAAATAAACTAGCTAGGGCGATGGTAGCTTATCTCTGAGAAGAGATGTGATGGCTACATGCCTCTGAACTGTGTTACAATGAGGCTCGAAGGCCTATTTATTGTTAGAGACACAATGAAAAACC
>APFE031315671.1:0-11664 GCA_000404065.3 Pinus taeda | reverse complement strand
TATATTTTATTTTTGAAATTCTAATCTATAACGCATTTCTGGTAAATATATTTCTCTTCGCAAAAATAAATGGTGCAATGGAAACTTTGATAAAAAAATAAACATTGAAACAGAAAACACGTTCCTATATAATTAATAAAACTACGTAATTATTAATAACAAAGAGAGGAAAAAGGAACAACTGATTATCTAAGAGTTTGTTGCCACATGAAACCGGTTTTAGGAGGTCGCTGTCAAGTCGTATGATTGTCTTATCTCATCATCATGACGTTCAGATTGCATATGATCATCTGGTGGGACTAGGCATGCGCAGGACTGAAGGGTTCATCTAATAACCATGGGCTTTCAACAAGACTGAAGGGTTCATCTCATAACCAGTTATACTGTGGGCTTTCAACAGTTGCTAAACTTCGAAACACAGGATGAATAGGTGATGAGTATCGATGCAGAAAAGATGTTGTATCAGGCGATGAGGATCATCTGGTGGGACTGGGCATGCGCAGGACTGAAGGGTTCATCTAATAACCAGTTATATTGTGGCCTTTCAACAAGACTGAAGGGTTCATCTCATAACCAGTTATACTGTGGGCTTTCAACAGTTGCTAAACTTCGAAACACATGGATGAACAGGTGATGAGTATCGATGCAGAAAAGATGTTGTATCAGGCGTTGAGGATCATCTGGTGGGACTGGGCATGCGCAGGAGTGAAGGGTTCATCTAATAACCAGTTATATTGTGGGCTTTCAACAAGACTGAAGGGTTCATATCATAACCAGTTATACTGTGGGCTTTCAACAGTTGCTAAACTTCGAAACACATGGATGAACAGGTGATGAGTATCGATGCAGAAAAGATGTTGTATCAGGCGATGAGTATCGGTGCAGAACAGGTGTTGTTTTTAGAAATGCATTGGATATAGGATGCTACAGTGCGATAAAACCACTAGTGCACCAACATAGTCACATTAGCGCACGATAAAGGAGAAAATCAGACTATCTTACTGCTAAAATGCCTGCTCCTGCTAGATTCTATTCGCACAATCAAATTGTGATCTCTAGATGTTGATTTACCTTCCATCGCGCCACCAAATTGAAGGAGTTAATATGACATTTCATTCCCAATACAAAAGGCATGAGGTCCCACCAAAAGTTTTATTGATAGTAATTAAAGGAATTGTGCAAAGGGTGTATATATTATTTAATGTAGATTTAAAGAACCAACAGTGCAACAGCACATGAAGTAAACAACGCAAGAGATATAACAAGATCCCTCAAAACTATATGTTAATATTGACACATTGAAAAATATACCAATGGTCACGGTGATTATATGCTAAAGGTTTCATTTAAAGGATTCAACTCACCATACTAATGCTACGATGAAAGACAATGGTCGCTAGGTTCTTTTGTTATTACCCACTGTTGTTGATAACTAAGCAAACATGCATCAAAGCTTAATGAAATTGCCATCGTCAATACACTTTATGATAGATTCTAACCTAACCTGGTTGTGTTCTCTCTGCTTTTCACAGACTCAGCACACAAACAAATTCCTGAAACCCTAGAATACAGATCCTAAAAATTAGAACCGGCTCAGCATAATTCGATTTCATTATAAACATTTATATATAAAATTTACAATTAAAGAATGTTTGTAATACTCTTTGAAAGAGGAGAAGTCTGTTACGAAATAGAAATAAATCGTTAATGGCTGGGAGGAGGCGGAGTTGGCATGGAAAAATGAGAGCAACTATTGGCTGCAGCTTCGGTGGTAAAAATAAACAGATCAATAATATTCAAATTAATTAATAAAAAATAGTGATATGACTCTGTCTACCGCATTTTCATCCATGCATCCGAGTTCGATTCTAGGCTAGGGAATATTTTCACCGAGAGTTGGATTTCTGACCAAAGACCTATTTGGCTAAATAGTTTCTCATGCAGGTTTTATAAATAGTTTCTCATGCAGATTTTATAAATAATTGTACACCTTTTATTGTATGTTTTTTTTTTTAATATTTTGATACTAAATGACTTATATGTTAGCCTTCATCTCAGAACTAGAAATAAAAACAACAACTCCAGAGAAGATGAAGGAATCTTCAAAGCCCTTGAAAACTATATTCAGGAGAAATGTAAATGGGAACACGCATCCCAAACAATCACAAGCATCGACAGAATTAGTTTTCTGTGATATTCAAAACAGAGTACAATTTCTATGACACCCAAACTCTCTGACAGGAATTCTATTGAAAAGACCAGGGAGAAAACACCATCAAAACTAATTTAACCATTCTTTCTTAACAAATCAAAAGATTCATTGAATTGTTGAATTAAACAGAGAGCTGTGTCTAAAATAGATGTGGATCTGTGACGTAGGCTATGTAGTTATGCGTCTAAAATTGGATCTATGACCTAGGTTATGTAGGCTATGCAGTGGGAATTTCTTTCATGCTAAACCCTACGATGGGCTGGGGTTTCTTCGAGCTTTCGCTTCTGAATTCGACAATCAACATGAAGGGCTGGGTCTTTCTCATGACTGTGTATATCTGGCTCTATAGGGTTTTACCGTGTAAGGATTTTGGCGGTGCCTCTCTATATGCAGGTTTTTGGCGGTTCCTCTCAACTGAATGAACCAGCTTCTCATAACATGCTTAATCTACCCATGCATAATATTTAATATCTACTGGTTATGCAACTCTTACAGATATTTCCAACCTCCTGGTTTAAGCAACTTCGGCTACATCTGGTTATGCAACTCTTATGGATATGGGACAAATGGCATGAAATGAGAAGAGGAGGAGCTCAATTGGGGGTTTCGAGAGACTTGTTACATGGAGAACCACCTAATACCTCACATGTGAACATCCTCAACACTTATGTGAAAATAGACCGACACAGAGGACTAAAACTAACTCAATTGGCATAACTATTCTGCAATATACGTGTTCTGAAAATATATCATACAGACGTTCATAAACTGCACCAAGAAACATATATTCTGTACTAGCCTTTGACTTTCTATTTAATCTGAAAACTGGTGGTTAAAGAAAGCTACAAACTCCTCGTTCTCTGCTGCAAAAGCACGAGAAAAGCTACAAACTCCTCATTCTCTGCTACAAAAGCACGGGAAATCCTGCTCCAGCTCCTGTATATAAAATTCAACTCATCAGAAAAGGAAACAAAGAAAAAGGGTTAGGAATGAATTTAAAAATAATTCAAGAAAATATTCCTAACTCACTCACTCACTCTGAATGCATTATTTGTTGATCAAGTCCACCCTTCGACCACCAGTGCATATTCTCCTCAGGTTGAACTTTCTCTCTCACTTAACAAACACACACAACAAACATTTACACAGCACACAAAACAAACATTTACGCAAGACCAACATTTACCACAAGACTACACATGACATTGATGCATACAACTAACACAGAACATTTATGGAGCGCTCCATAAGACACACACAACTTTACATCAGACAGAGTGCTTGAGAGAGAAAGAACACCCATGCTTAACCTGCAGATTCAACAGAGAAAACAAATTGTCAGGTTACATAAAATTACTCAATGCCTTTCCCTGGTTAACGAGTTGAATAAACAGAGAGATAGACAAACGAATTCAAGGGAACTGAAATTACCCTCCATGGATAACCCACTCAGATCGCCCTGCTGTTGTTTTCGATCACCTCCTGTTCTTTCGTGAATTTCTTCATCTTATTCTTCATTCATCATGCGGTGGAGTATATAATGATCACTGATACCTCTCATCCTTCATTCATCAGGCGCGCCCCTCTCCGTCTTTATTAATCATGCACGCTAGTATATAATGACTAGGGTATGCCTCAGTGTTATGCTTGCTTTTTTGGACCGTTGTGTTCAAATTTATTATTAACCAATCTTTTAATTACTATTCATTAAAACAATCTTTTAATTGCCATTCATTAAAACATCTTTTAACTCATTTATAATTTATTTATGATATTTCTGTAGTTTGTTTGACAGGTGTTTTTCAGTTCTCTGGGTGTGCATAACAATGATTCCGTGAGAATAAAATTTAATGGTGCAAAGGCTGGCTCGTGTTATTGAGTGGAATATATGTATACTTTAAAATAAAATAATAAATTATAAAACTTAAAACGATGGTAATTGGAAAATTCAAACTTATTTAAAATTTATATAATATTTTTTAATATATATATAAGTGTTCAAACACGGAGTGGAATATATGTATAATAATAATCTAAAATATAATTAATAAATAATAAAACTTAAAAACCATTATAATTTAAACTTTTAAATTTATTTAAAATTTTATAATAATTTTATTTATATAATATATATATATATATAAGTGTTCAAGTAAAGAGATATTAAGACAATAAATTTATGAAGAATGAGAATTATTTAGAACCTTCTAAGTAGAAGTGGATATATTAGATTTCTTTCTAACATAATGTATAACATAATATTGGAATAAATGGAACATGTCAATTTGCTTTGGCTTTAGTGAATCGTGATTTCTCATCTTCATAAATTTCCTTTACTAATCATGCTACCAATTTTTAAATTTCACTATCTCATATGATAAAATGTATATATTAGGTTGATACATAAAATATAGGTGGGAGTGAGACCTTTTCTCATCTTATCCAATCTTGGAACATCTAGATACATAACAAAGAGGGATAGTCACAACAAATTGTGGTTTAAACTAAATCTCCAAAATGAAGAGAAGTATGAAAGTATCTTCCATCCATTTTCAAAAATTTTAAATAAATTTCCAAGCAAAAACTTTTGCTACAAAAGAATACCAAGGGGTTGTATACCATTGATATCTATTCTTCAAACGAATTTTAATATTTTACTTTTAACAATGTTCAACATTATATGGCTATATGACTTTGTATTTATTGATGTTTTCCATCTCAGTATATATTATTGTGATTATTATGGTTTTCATTATTTACCGTCATTATAATAAATATTTATCTATGGGGCAACGTCCATGGTAAATTTTCTTATTCCTACCAACTTTTACTTTTAAAGGAGGTATTTGCCTATGCACAACTATTCCATATCATATATTTAAATAATGCTATTATTGAAGAGATTATATAATAAAAAACCCTTTCAATCTTTATTGCCATGGTGGATTTTATTGGCATTGGTTATTTTATCCAAAGTACCATCAAAATAATGCATTAACATACAATTGGATTTATTTCAAGTGGATCAAGGAATGATTATCATCCTCCCCACGTAGGTTCAATTCCCACAAGTGACATGTACTTGAGCTCATATCAAGTATATTTCTCTAATGGATTTCATCCTTATTGTCAAATTCCCTTATAGCCTTAATAATCTAGGGTTTTCCCTACGTATCATCTTCGAAATGTTTGTAACATGGAAAAAAATACAATATATCACAGAAACCTGTTTGCACTGGTTGCAAGCTAATTACTGGTTACTTGATCGATTAAGAGATATTTCCATATACAACAATATTAAAACAAATTTTGATTACTTACAGTTGTCTTACATCATCATAGTTTGTTACATTGATCATTGTGATGTCTAATACAACATAAAGTGAGAGCATTAATAATGTGAGTAATGGAATTCAAAAACCAAAACACATCTCATGTCTTTTTCTTTCCTCCCCTCCTTATGAGAAATATATTTATATTCCATATAAGGAACATGCATGTTTTCATCCTCTAGGGACTAATCAGACTCGACAACAAATCCATTATAACAAACCTCAACATGTGGCTTGCAAGAGTTAAACCTAGGTGTGGAGCACAACAATTATTTCTCCCATCCACCTAAGATAAACCCAAATGGAAAATCATTCCTCTTAACTTATGTGAATAAAATGAACAAGTTAAGTTATTTGTCTATTATAAAAACCAAAAAACAATTGAAACAATGCCAAGTTTATACATGTAGATCCAAGAGAAGCTTCACCAACACCCTCAAAGTATGAAATGGTTACCATGTAACAAACAATAAAATTCTAAGGCTAAAAGGAATGGGAAATGGCATTATATACCTCGTATTAAAGGAAATATATTAGTTAAGTTATGTAATCAATATTTTACATTTTCTTTTGTTTTAAAGAAAATAAAAAGGTTTCCAAGTAAAATTGGAATGGTTTCCATGGTGGAGAATGTTGATGCTTCTAGTGTAGCATAACTAATCATTATGGAATTCAACTATCCTACATAATGCATCATATTTTTTATTTTAATAATGGTGTTCCTAGATGGGGGAGGTAGGAGAAAGAGGGACATTATTCAACCCCGATGAAAAAATTGTGGCACAATTTCATGGGGTCTTGGTCATGCGACAAACAACCAAGTGGAGTTTCTTTCTTTATGGAAGGGTCTAGAAACTTCTTTAGAAATATTTTAACATTATTCTAGTCTTCATTGATTCAATGATTATAATTCGTTAGGTGGTCAAGGCTATGATGGAGTCGAGCTTTGATTTCCCTCTTATTCTCCAAAGGATTCTCTTACTTGCCTCTCAATTTGAGCATATGGATATTTTCCATGTTTGCAGACAATCGAATTCAATGGCAAACGCTTTGGAAAATAAAGGCTCTATGTTGGGCAAAGAAAGATTATATTTGGATCAAGGAAATTTCAAAATTGTCTATATACCATAGTCATGAGGAGAGTTAAAAGACGTATTCACTTTCATTCAAATTTTGATACATATGGAAATTTGTTCTGAAGTGGAGATGGAACATCTCCCCCCTGCTCTAAATGGTCTATGACTCTTTTTAAAAGGCTAAGTGGTATTGGGATCTGGAAATATATTATTTTCTGACGTCGGCCTTAAAACATTTCCTGTAGGTGTCCCATGCACCTTATTATGTGTCTTGAAATATTTCCTCTCATCTACAAAATGAAGCACAAGAATTGAGTTCATATTTGGTGGGAGCGACTTGAATTCAATATGACTATGGAGATTCTTTCCTTGAGAATTGGGCTTGAGTTAATTTCATCACCCTGCACTTTCAATCATCATTCTATTCATCATCCTCCAAAGGGTTTTGGGTTCGTGGTAGTGTTTATGTCTCAATTATATAATAGATTACTTGGAAATCCAAAAAAATATTTGGAAGTCTTATCTTGTTGGTGTTGGGGTGTGGGTTAAGCTTATTGGTTCTTTGTAAGTCATGTTCAGTGGTCCTTTCATGAAATGGCAAAACCTCATTGTCTTCTAGAGAGCCTTGATGTTGGTTCGTTGTTTATTAAAATTTTGGATTTGTTGAGGTGTTGTGAGGGTTTCTAGGAAACAACATGATGACATGGATGGGATACAATGCTAGTCTTCACAATCAACAAAAAGGGTTGAGTATTTCTCAAGAATTCATTATTTGTTGATCAAGTTGGACCTTCAACCACCAGTGCATATTCTCCTCAGCTTAAATTTTCTCTCTCAATTAACAGGAACACAAAATGAACATTTTCACAGGGCACAAAACAAACATTTACACAGGACAAACATTTACCACAAGACTACACAAGACATTAATGGAGTGCTCCATAAGACATGGCCAACTTTACATCAAATTTCTTGAGAGAGAAAGAACACACATGCTTAACATGTAGATTCAACAAAGAAAAAAATTGCGAGGTTACATAAAATTATGCAATCGCCTACTACCTCTCCTTGGTTAACAAGTTGAATAAATAGAGAGATAGACAAACAAATTCAAGGGAACAAAAAATTACCCTCTCCATGAATAATCCACTCAGATCGGCCTGTTGCTATTTTCGATCACCTCCTCTTCGTTCGTGAATTTCCTCCTCTCTTTCTTCATTAATCAAGCTCGCCCCTCTCATTCTTCATTCATCACGGGCTAGAGTATATAATGATCACTGATCCCTCTCATTCTTCATCCATTAGGCACCCCTCTCTCATTCTTCATTCATCATGCGCATGAGTATATAATTACTAGGGAATTCCTAAGTTTTATTCTTGCTTTTTTGGACCATTGTGTTCAAAATTATCTTTAACCAATCTTTTAATTACTATTCATTAAACCAATCTTTTAATTACTATTCATTAAACCAATCTTTTAATCTCCATTCATTAAAACATCTTTTAACTCATTTATAATTTCTGATATTGTTGTAGTCTTTTTACTTGTGTTTTCCAGTTCTGTGGGTGAGTGTGCATAATAGTCATTCAGTGCGAGTTAATGTTAATTTTGCAAAGGCTAGTCTGTGTTACTGACTCGAAAATATTTATAATAATAATCTAATAATATAATGAAGATAGAATTAGTAAAACTTAAAACGAACATAATTAGAAAATTATATATATATATATATTATACACACACTAAAGAGTGTTTAAGTAAAGTGTATATTAAGACAATAAATCCATGTAGAATGAGAATAATTTAGAACCCTTTAAGTAGAAGTGGATGTATTAGATTTCTTTTCAACATAATGTATAACATAGTATTCGAATAAATGGAACCTGTCAAGTTGCTTTGGCTTCAACGAATCATGATCTCTCATCTTCGCAAGTTTCCTTCACTAATCATGATACCAATTTTTAAATTGCACTATTGTGGGGCGATATAAATGTGATATTTATACCAACATTTAAGTTGTCAATCTGGATTGGTAAGCTTAGAGGCATAGCAAAATATATGCCAGAATATGACCTCAGGGATATGTACAATAAAAATCAAGCTCTTGCAAAATGTTCAAAGGGGCATCAATGTAAAGTACACACATTGTGAATCTACTTCTCGCTTCTTTTCTGGGTTGAGCAACTCCTATAGCAAGTCTACCTCAGTTGTCTAGGGGACAAGGGAATGTAGATTCCACTCAAAATGACAAACCATTTAGGAAATAAGGAATGTGGTTCAATTTTCAAAACTTCTCAAAGGATTTGTAAAGAAGTAAAGCATGCAATAGAACCAAAAAAATTAAATTCATTCTCTATTAATTCAAATCTTACCCTGATCTTACGGGATACTTTATCTCTAATCAAAACAATATTCTACATTATGTATGTATTTCTAAAGTCACATTTGATTATAAGCATCTTAAAGAGTTCTATGAATACATGAATGCTAGATATAATGCATGATAAATTAAATTAACCAGAACCTTAATAAGCAATGCATTCTAAATGTAAATATTTTTATGCAGCGAATAAGATTAGGGTAAGTAACATTCTTAAATATTATGCATTTATCAAAACATAATGCAAAAAATCCTAACAAGTATGAGGCAAGGGACTGGCTAGTGGGCCCAAACCACCCAACTCGTTGCCCTTGCAGTAGTTAAATCACAATCTTAGAAGATTTAGAAGATCTGCAAACAAAAAATCGAACGCAAGATTATATTCATATGGAATCTTGTTACATAGCCATTGAAATGACGCAAAGATGGGTTCTAGTGGTCCACTCCAAGGATCATCCGAATGGGCACGCAGGCTCCTCCCTTCCTTTCCTAACAAAATAGATTCTTGTTTCTCAAAATATGATTTCAAATTCCAATCTATTCTATTATTCTTCTATAGTACTAAGCTTTCATATTTATAACAATGATGCCTCCCAATTGCTGGATTGAAGGTCATCAGCAAATACAAGTTTAGAGTGATACAATGATTATGAACCAAAATAAGGAGATACGATTACTATGTGGATTCGAATTGATCTATGGTTTCCCATAATGCAAAAATAGGTATCGAATCATGAAGTATTTTCCATAACATTGTCAACAACCTTGTGGCTTATAAATGGCAGTTTGAACATCACTTTATGCGCTATCTGGAAAACCTGGTTGTGATCAAGGGAACACATAAACATATCGAACACTTGATATTAAAAACCCATATGCTTGTTTTCCATTATGACAACTTGGTGTATGAAAATCATGGAGGTGAGAATAGGATTTACACTACTCGAACAAGAACTGTGCTGCTAGAGTAGGAACTAAACTATTGGAATAGGAATTATGCACCTGCCACAAGGATAACTTATTATTAGCAATAATTTCACATCCAATCCCTTTAAATCATTGAAACAAAGAGAATTCATGTAACAATAACACATTACTTCTAAATGCCTCTAGATAATAGTCAATAATGCATAAAAATGATACTAATGACTATAAACACCCAGTGCAGGCATAAGAGTTATTCAATAAAAATTATGAAAATATAGGCAAAATGGAGGCTCAACATTCCCCCACGTTGATCTTCTTGCACATCCTCGTGCAAGACAAACCATAGGATGGATTTCAAAATTTTGAAAATCCAAGGTGGTGGCCTAAAACGTTGTTTTATTAATTGAAATGTTTAGGTTCTTTCCCTTCGTGCTTCTGATCATTTTATTTTTCCTTTTTAAAATATTGTTATGGGTAGCATAATACTTGGCTCACTTAATCCAATCCCTATCCAACTTCCACAACTTCTCCTTCTTAACATTCAACCTGTTGATTTTATCATGCATCTTAATACAAAGTTTCTCCAAGTCCTTGTTTTCCCCTTTCACAATTTCTTCACGAACAATAAGTTCCTGTATATTATTTTTCAATATCTTTATCATCCTATCTTTCTTCCTCAATATATAATCATCAAGGGAATATTTTTTTTCTATTGAGTAGTGGAATAAACATCATCAGTCTCTACTACAGGATGATCAAATGAAAACTCAAACCCTAAATTTACCTCTATCATAGGAATTTCAAATTGATTACCTTCTTTTACAAGACATTCTATTCGATCAATTCCTATATTGGTTCATTGAATCGATCCATTACCAGATTCTTAATTTGGGACATGAATTTCTTAGTAAATTCTTCAAATCTTGGGAGTTTATCCCCATCAATGGCACCTGTATTTTCTTTCATGATTTCTTATTCCTCTAGATCCAAATTGATGGTCTGAGACTCCTTAATTCAGGAAGGAAGTTGGGTGGACTTCATCATGCTACCATTGTTGAGGGATTTGATCCCCTAGGGATTTTGGGTGGAAACCCTAGCAGACTGAAAGTTGTCTAAACAAAGAAACATGCACTCACACAGCCATTATGCTATCAAAAGCAAATTCTAAAGTAAGAAGGATGTACCTCAGGTCCTACGTTTGAGTAGTTCCTCAAGGGTCCAAACCCTTCTTCAAGTCCCTTTCGCTCCCTTGTCCTGCAAAACAACCAAATCCAAAGAATGCAGCAGTATATGGACAAAGACTTATACAAAAATCGTCTTTATGTTATAAAAGAAGGAAGTTAGTTATGAAATTTTAAACGTCCATTCATACATGAAATTCAAACATGAACATCATAAACATAAAGAAGAAGCATATTGGGAACCAAGACGTGTTTCTTTATTATAGACAAATAGAATGTACAAAAGGAGTAATATCACTTGAGCAACCTTTCGCAGGCTCCAAGCACAGCTTCCTTCTGGATCTGTCCCGCCTCAAGCCTCTAGCATATATCCTTCCAAGACTCACTCCATGATGCCATAACAAGTGGATGAACATCAAATCATAAGGAAACAAGGGTTTCCTGTACAAATGGGGAAAGTGCAGAAGGCACAAGGGTCTTCAGACCTGATCAGGGGGAAAATCTCAGTATAATAACCTTTCTCTCTCTTCTCTCCTCCCTTAGGCCTTCCCTTTG
>APFE031315649.1:0-13395 GCA_000404065.3 Pinus taeda | reverse complement strand
AGAGCAGAGAGCACACACTAGATGCACTTTTCCTAAATTGATTTCTACATGCAGTCTAAATGAAAATGCACATGCATGTATTTATTTTTTAGTTTCTTTAATTTATGAATGACAAAAAGGAAAACTAAGTACAGATCTAAATTATCTTTCCTCAAAACGACACTTTAGCAATTTCTTTTCAAAAACGAAAGGAAGACTAAGACAACACTTTCAATTTCGACCTGAAAATTGCTTTCGACACTTTATAGAATTAATGATTCAAATCAAATAGAATGGAAAATGTGCAATTAAATATCTAAATGAGGAAGACTTTATGACACTCTTTTCTTTCATTGAAAACAACACTTGCGACACTTTCCAATTAAAAGACGACAATTCGATTAAGCTACTATTTGCAAAGGAGAACCATAAATGATGAAAAACACATAAAAAACATTCAAAATTATTTATCAATGGAGGATGAATAATGCAAAGGAAGAGAGTTTCAATAGTGATATACTGATCAGAGATAGCAAAACTACTGAATAGAGCTAAAGACAATGAAGAAAAAACCAAAATATGGAGGCAGAAACAGTCTCACTCAATCATTGCACCTATAACATAGGGAAATAGGGATGCATCTCACTTGCAACACATGAGAAGTGTGATGCATCTAGGTTGCTAATGAGAGACAATTCAATGGTCCATGGATGAGACTAAGCTTGGTTTTCACTCATAATTTGTAGCTAAGTTTAGGGATTTAGGCTAAGCTAATGATAGACAATAAACACAAAGTATAGGGGCTGATGTAATGAGGTTATTAAGTACCACTAGGGATCTTAGGATGTTTTCAAGTCAATTGTTTAGTTCATAAACAAACCTGGAGATTGACTGAAGTAGCGTTGATCTACTTTGCACTTGCATAGTAAATGCAGTTCAAAGGCTAGTTGGATTAACTTCAGGCTCCATCTATATTTTATAAAGAAAACAAATAGATACAAACAAACAAACTATTCACTCCCCAGTGGAGTCGTCATTTTGTTATCAAGAAAACTAGTGTCCATTTAGAGCTGCTAGTCCCACTAAGACAAGTAGTTATCTTAGAAACAAACAATTTAAAGTCACTTGTGTTTTCATTTATGAGAGATAAATGAGAGAGAAGTAGAGAGTACCAACCTCAATCTTTCACTAGTCTCCTTGCTTATTTCATCTCTCCCTTGATAGAGCCTTCACCACTCGTTTCTCACTTGTCCCACTTCAAAGAACACCTGGAGAGTCAAAGCAGCAAAATACCATCAAAGCATAGAGATATATAACCATAAAAAATATAGGATTAGACGTATATTAACCATACAGATGCATACACAAATACAAGATTCAGAGATATACAAGTATATGGAGGAAAACTCAAATAGATTTATTGATAGAAGTAGTAGAAGAGAGGATTACAACCAAGCTGTCTAATCCAAGTGTCATCCCTCCCACATGAAAGCCGCTCTTCACCTCATGAAAAGCTTAGATCACCCAACATTACAATGTTTCACGAGAAACCAACAACACTTCCTTACAAAATACAAAATTCCAGCCTCTGGATCTTTGGGATGAGGGATCCATATATAGATATTTGCAGGTGGGTGAGTCAGCTTCTGAGATTTTGATTAGTGTAATTTCATTGATAGTTCTTGGTTCCACTTGGAGATTTCATGATCTCTTACTCATCCCTGGGTGAATTTAGAGAGGCAAGTGTCAAATGAGCAGTCTCTAGAAGATTATCTAGGTTTCCACCTAGTAAACTGCCTCTACCATTTGTCTTCTCTCATTCATCGCACCCTACAGAAGGCATTTTCTATATGCATCATAGTTTTTACATGTGACAAGTGAGATGCATCGCACCCTCAGCATGGAGTAGCCTGTATGGTCCAGTTTTGACCGATTCTGAGCAGTTTTTCAGGGAGAACTTCTAGGAAATGATGTAATCAGCTGACCTTGTTACTTTAGGGTATGAAACAACACTTTTAGTGGTTTAGAAGCCCTTGGTTTATGGACATATGTGATTGGGGTTGCATTTCCAAAATATGTCTATAACATTAAGAATTATATACCTAGAGATAAATCCATTTATATATGTTTATTTTCTTTGTATTTGTTTACTTTTATTACTTTTTTTTAGTTCTTAAAAGCCATTACCCTTGTTTGGTAGCTAGATAGTTGACAATGCCATTCACTAGTTATAATTGGACTGAACAAGTTGGGTCGTGATGAAATCCCTTGTCTTATAATTGTTTACAATCATAAGCCATTACCCTGGCTTGTTTCGCAGTGTTGGTAATGTCAACCTATATTTCCCCTATGATAATGGTAAGTAGGCTCACGATGAGACCTCTTATCTTTTAAGTTTAAATATAATTTTGGATTACACTCTAGGAAAATAAGACTTTTTGGACAGGGAGAATCGTTGACTCTTTAAGAGTTAATAATGACAAATTTCATAGTTAAAGGTGCTTTGCTATAAAGTGTCTTTACTTAGTTAAAAATAACTTTTCTTGACTGATAATAGAATTTTGAAAGAACTTAATAAAATATTAAAATCTCAAAATAATTACAATTTTGATGAAAAGAGAAATTTATCAGATTTTATGATACTTTGTCAAATTCTCTTGTTTTATAATCTCTTCCTTAAGTATGCCTACCTTTATAATAAGTAAAACAAATTTTATTAAGAGATTTGAAGAAAAAGCTAATAGTAGACTATTAACAATTTTTCCCTATGTATGCCAACAATTGTTCGGTAAGAAGAAGGCCTTTCATATAAATCATGGCAAAGTCACCAAAATTAAAACTGAAAAACGAAAGGAAAATAATTCTTAAGCTAAAGTGAGAAAATAAATCAGCCAAAAAAAAAAAAAAATGAAGAAATTTAAAAGTGGAAAGGAAAATCCAAGTTTTGAAAGACAAACTCGAACAAGAATGTTTATACCAATGTCTCAACAAAATGAACTAAAGGAAAATAATCATGTAATCATTCCTTCTTATGTCGAGATTCAGATAAATTATACCTTTGTTGAATTGAGGCTTCTGTGATCCATATCGTTTATGAAAAGTATTTTTCGGTGTAAATCACACGAAGATACATTTGTCGACGCATTTCGAACCAACTTGTCCTGACGATGAACCACACTCGTTGGTTTAAAACGCGTCGACAAATGTATCTTCGTGTGATTTACACTAAAAAATTCTTTTAAAATTATACCTTGTAGGGTTGTAAATGTTTAGGCTTTAGATAGCAGTGATGATAAAATTCAGCCACAATGAACACTTTCTATCTGATGTCAATCTTCTTGTTTCAAAGAATTATCTTAATAATTTTCTAATAAAAGGAATGCTTAAAGATACAAATTAAATGTTCAAAAGCTTCCTCGTGTAGTTGTTTCAACAAAGATTATCATTTCTTCTTGAAATAAAACCAGGAAAAGAGTATAGGACTTCTAAAATATGATCTGGTGAAGGATTGAAAGCTTTTATGAAGAGCTATAAAACAGGTTTATCTATCAACAAAATTTAAAAAATAAAACTGAAACTAAAGTAACGAAATAGAAATTAATGAAAGTGGGTACATGAATCTTACCATTGGATAATTGCATTTGATCTTACCTGAGAGGTATCAGTTTCTCCAATACTAACTGACTTCTTCTTTTAGTTAACATTAAAAGCATGAAGAAGTCAAACTAACCAAAATATTATAACCCAAAATCATTATTTATTTTGTTTAAACTAAAGCAAGAAGAAAAATGTAAAAAGGGGAATGCTTTGTGTTCAAGGGAATTGAAATTAAAACAATTGCATCAGAAATGAGAATGAGAATATGTAGTGATGAATGTTCTCAAAATATTATAAGTTTAATATAAACTCCATGATTTTTATAAATTGTCCAAAATTAAGACCAAATCCAAGATAATGAAATTTAAATGTGAGGAACGAGAGGCCTTTGAATTTCATATTAATTATTGGATTATATATTTAAAACTAAAATATATGAGAAATTGAAATGATTTAAATATGCTGCAAATTTGTCATCAATTGCTTTAGTATTATAGCAGTTACCCAAGATTGCTTTAAATTATTTCATACAATGCAACACCTTATCAGATGATTCGCATTGCATGTTTCTTCACCATGCTTAAAGTTCAATCTGCAAAATTTCACCTTTGTTGATATGTCATATATTGATTAAATGTTAATGGCATAGAGGCATGCATTGGAGTCTATCCAATTGGACGCTGCAATGAAAAATTTGCGATATGAGAACATGTGATGAGAATATATGCGATGATATGGAGCGATCACAATATTGAAGAAATGTTATATTGAGGATCAGGGAATAGTCATGTCATCCTTTGTACTTCGCACATCGCACATCATACATCACACATCGCACATCGCACATCGTAGATTCGGAATTGTGATATGAGCATAAATAAAAATGCAATGAAGCGATTGTGATATTGGCATATTGAAATATTGGAAAATAGTCATGTCAAAACTGCCAATATGATTCTTGCAATAGCGAGAATGTGATGGATGACATGGCTCTTAGGTGGGACCGGCTTTGGATCTCAAAAGAAATCGACGATCAGGAAACTTAAGTATACGATGTAATAATTTTGATATGCCGATATGCGATGAAGAATGGACCCAATAAATTTATTATGAGAATTTAATATCATATTGGATCTAAGACATCGGTACTTTTAAAATTATGACCCTACCATTATTGCAATTGAATGGACACAATATTTTTATGAACTTGATTTAAATTTCATATCGGGTCTAGAATTGTGTGAACAATACAATATTGGTAAAGTCATTTTATCAAAGAATGAGCGAAAAGGAACATTGGAGATGTATGGATTTTGTAGTATTGGCGATATGAAATGTTCCACTACGAATCTTCTGATACTATTTTAAATGTCTATTGGGTTTTCTAATGAATGAAAACAAAGCTAAAGAATACTCAAATTCTAATGAATCACGAATAAAATTTCCCTAAACTTCTTGCAAATTTGAAATAGGTTTGCTGCTTACTTCAAGTTCCAAAAATAAATGGAAACCTGCAAATGAAACAAAACAAGAATTAGAAATAAACTAAGGAAAATAGAAAATAAATGATAATTAACTTGTAAATGTGTACCTGGAAGGAAATTTTCTGTAAATTTTATCTCATGAATCTTCAAATTATTCCTTGGATTTATCAAAATTCTGAATTTGTTCAAAGTCATCTCATTATTTATTCTAAATTAGAATGGGCAATCAAGCTAAATGAAATCAATTATTAATGTTAGAAAATTTGAAATTCATAGAATTCATCAGAAACGAAAATGAGAATGTGCTCCCTTTTGAATTGCAACAACAATTTATTACCTCTGCTCATTATGAATTAACTTGAGAAGAATTTGTATTGTTATAGTGACTATTCAATAATGCAGCATCAGATAATAAACTAAAGATCAAAATAGGATAAATCCACTCATTATGAAAGAATATAATTACATATTCAAATGTGTGCATATAATAACATGGACACCCTTAAGGTCATTTTGACCAATTTTGAGGAAAATAACATAAACTTCATGTGATTATAGTTAAAATTTAGACTGATTAATAATAATGAAATTAGTATTAAGCTTTTGAGCTCAAACAATTATATTGTTCACGAGATAATGATGTCAATAAGTTTTGTATCATCAAAACCTTTGATATATTAATCTCAAGAGAAAATGTTAGAAGGAAATCTCAAAACTAAGAAAGGTGGCTTTGAGGTGATTGGTGCCAAGTGCAAACTCAATTGAATTTAGTCAAGACATTATTCAAAATAGGCAGAGATATAGTCATGAGTAGAGGTATTATTGCAATAGATTTTGATTTAAAAATGGGAAGCAAGAATAAAAAAGTTTCCGATGAGGAGAAAATGTTTCATGAAACGTGTATGAGAAGGGTTGATTGCTTTGTTGTATTTTTTGTCTGCAGAACTATTAAGAATAAATTAACTACATAAAAAAAACTAACTAAATTAATTCTGCTGCTATTCTAACCATATACATGAAAATGACTAGGTATAGTCATATTTCTAGTGTAACCATTGTCTCATTTTAATTCCTTCATATATACATAGTTCAAATGTTAGTAATAAAAATACAAATCTATTTAAACTAAGAAAAATAAATCCATAAGTAGAATTCACAGTTATCGTTAGCAATTTAATTAAAATCTCCTTCTCTTGAAATTACCTTTCCAATTGTATACCAATTGGATCATAGAAATCTAGATGGATTTCTATTAGTGATTAGAAAGGTTTGAAAAGAGAAGATAACAAGATAGATTATGGAGTTGAGATTTTAGATTCAAAGGCCTGAAAAAAATTGTTAGTGTTATTTACAAATGTTAAACTATTAACAATCTTCCTCGAAGGAAAACTTTCCAAATAGTTTTCGAGTAGGCCAAAAAATGGATGAAATTCTATTAAATAAAATGGAAAATTATTAATTGGATTAGATTGTTGGTCAGGTTGTGAAAATGCACTCTCTTGTTGACACTTCATTTGAGAAGAAAGATGCAATTGATAAGAGATGAACATCGATTGAAAATGAAATATTAACAACTTTTGATGTCGATGGTTATAATATGAACTTTGGTTTCCCAATCGGGCAATGTATCAATTGAGTGTTCACTATTAAAGTGCTCAATATGCCAACGTAAAGTGTCCAAAATTTAAAAAATAAAATGAGAAAATAAATCTAAATTTAAACATAATAAGTGTAAAAGAAAAAAATAAAATGAAATCACTATTGGTACAACTAATGTTATAACACTGGGATTTTTTTGAAATAATTTCTTTTTAACAGGGATTGGCCATAATAATGAAATTTGAATAATTTCAAATTTGAACTCGTGAATTAGAAAGAGAATTATGATTATGAGTAGGAATGAGAGATTGATCATAATATGAATCATAAATTGGAATGTTTTTTCGAATGGTGAAATCATGAAGATAATTTGCTACTCTAGAATGAGGATAGGATGGAATAATTTCTAATTTGAAACATTCCTCATTTTCAGATGTTATTTGAATTTTCTAATGAGGATTCTCTTAAGAAGAATAGAGATCAACATCCTCAATGTCAGAGTAATTATCATAAACAACTTCACAATATTCTCTAGAATTCCCTTTGATCTCGTCCAATATATCAAAACAAGGAGGAATAAAAATTTTATGTTCATTAATGGCAAAAGAATGATCAATAATTATTTCTATATCTTGATAGAAATTTATTTTTAATTCATTTAGATCAACCTGTTTATTTTCTAAAATATTATTACTAACAACATGAGGAAAATTACCATCAGTAAAAATATCAGGATAAAGGGAAAAATGTGAATCTGATACAAGGCATTTAAAAATGTCTCTGTTTGAGATCTCTTGTACATTATGCTCATTTTAAATTTCAAATTGTAGATCATTCATTTGTCTACTCAAGCTTTCTTGAACAATTTTTGCTTTGGTTCTCTAAATTTGGCATTTGCTCATCATGTAAAAATTCAGAAATTTGTATGACAGTTTGCGTGTTATTATTTACTTTGATTGCGGCTTATACTTGATGATTTACAATCTGATTTTCTAAATTCACTACAAAGTAACTTTTAGATTTCAAGGCAACTCTTTCTTCAAAATTTCTATTGTTGTCTTCTTGCATTTGGTTGGAAATATTTTCTAAGCTTTTTGAGACCACTTCATCATATTTATTTGAACATCCATATTGGAATTCTCATTTATGTTGGAAGGGGATGGAACAAAGCTTGAACTAATTTCATATGAGCTGGGAATGGGAGGAAGAGTGCAAATATGTTCAAACAAATCTAGTGAGTTTTCTTCCGTACGTTTATCTTCGACTTTAAATTATAGGCAATTCAAATGAAATCGAATATTAAAGTCTCTAACATACTCATTTCCAAATCTTCATAGATATTCAATTTCATCACATACATATTCATAATCATAACTGTCAAATTTACAAATGAAAATTTTAACAAATTGATCCCAGCTATGAATTGAGGCAACTGGAAGAGTTCTACACCAGTTTCTAGCTTTTGCCGCAAATGTGAGAGTAAAAAATCTGCATAAGATGCCTTCATCAATTCCTTGAAAATCATAATAATTTGAAACTTTTGGAATAAAATGAAAGACATGATTAAAAGAAGAAGAATTTCATTTACCAGTAAACTTTACCTGAGACAAAAGTCTTACCACTTTGGGTGGAGTATTGGAAGATGCACGCCCATGGATACAACTCCAAATTGGAAGTTTAAGAGGAGCCATCATGGTTTAAATAACAAGTTAAAATTGAAAAGAGTCCAATAACAAACAAGTTTCAGGCCCTCCTTCTAGTGCCAAAAATGTTGAGGGCCAAAAATGTTTGCCTCAACATTGGGGGATAACCACCCGGTCCAAACCTTAAAGCAACTCCTTTTCCATTTGGAGTAGTGGCTTTGAATATTTTAACTAGGTCCAGTTATCTTTTCCCTATCGATATTGGTTTATGATGTATTTTTAACTACCAATAGCTAGGGATATCAGATAATTTCTTCTTGTTGATTAGGCAAGAGAATGACCCTTAATATAATTTGGGTTCAGCCAAACCACAACTAGAATTTTGCCTCTTTTAGAAAAGGACTTAAAAGAATGGATAACTTAATCTAAATGCAAACTTATTCTATAGTGCAAGCAAAATAAACTAATCCTCATCATTTAATTATCTTGCTCTTAGTTGGGTTAGATCTATATCTACCTAATTTAGATAAGATTAGGATTAGTTTCCTTTGCTTGCATTATAGAATAAGTTTGCATTTATATTAAGTTCTACATTCTTTTAAGTCCTATTCTAAAAGAGGCAAAATTTTGTTGCATCTTGTTTGAACCCAAATCAACTTAAGGGTCATTCTCTTGCCTAATCAACAAGAAGAAATGACCTAATATCGATGTCTATTGGTAGTTAAAGATACATCGTAAACCAATAGCGACAAGGAAAAGGTAACTAGACATAGTTGAACTAGTCAGAACCACTACTCCAAATAGAAAAGGAGTTGCTTTAAGGTCTAGACCAGGTGGTTATCCCCCAATGTTGAGGCAGACATTTTTGGCCCTCAACATGGTGTTAAAATAGAAATTAACAAGTAAATTCATGATCATTGTGGTTGTTTTCCTTGCATTAATTAATTTACTTTGTAATTTATTTTTCAAATTAACAACATGACATTTGGATTTTGAAATAAACATCGAGACACATAATATGTGTAGATGAAATATCTATACTCTACAATTCCATTTTTTACCACATGGAATTGATGAACAAATGGTTTGATTTGTATAATAAAGATAGAAGAAGTGTTAGAAGAAAGGAGATAATTTAAGAGATAAAACCCAAGGAATACTCCACTTCCCATTGATCGACTTGGGCAATGGGGAAAATATTGCATACTACATGGGTTATTGAAAAAATTCAAAATCAAATAGAAGATGTAGGTATAGATTCAAACATAAAAGAAGATGAAATAAACATGTGAAGGATTTCAAAGAAAGGTAGATTTTTAATTTTACAAAATTTTCTTTCCTTACAATTTTGACAATATTAACATTTTAATATTCATCATTTATTTATTTTCACTGAAATAAATGGTCTTTCACAAGTGAGGAAATAACCTACAACATTGGCATATGGTAAAAATTATTGTGTAGAAAGCGTATATGTAAAGAGATGATCCTTTGATTCAAGCATCATGGTTGATTTCAAGCAATGTAGTCGATCAAGCTCAAAAGATAAGAATATTATTAAAGGGAATCTACAATATGTTGGGAAAATCCAAGAAATTATTGAGTTTGATGACCACTCTTTTAAATGTTATATTTTTATGTGTAGATGGTATGAATCATTTGAGAGGACACGAAAGCATGATACCTATAGTGTATTTTTTTAGAGATTCCTCAAGGTTTCTACCAAAGGATAAGGAACCTTATGTTATACTAATTTAGTATGAGAAGGTATTTCTTTAACTCAACATGAAGCAATAGTGATCATTAATCTATTAATTCATAGTTTATTTTAACTAACTAACTAACTCTATATATATATGTGTGTGTGTGTGTGTTTATTAAATAAAAAAATTGTTATAACATAGGTATAATATATGTATGTCATTACATGTGCAGGTATTTTTCTATGAAGATATTTTGGATCCAAAATGGATATTATCATACTTTATAATCCAAGATTAAGGCATGTATTTTACAATGCCATAGTGGATACAGAGCAAATAAATGATGGCCAACAAAATGAGAGAGGAATTAGAGAACATGAAATAAATTGACATCCATGATGCTGTTGAAGATGGTTATGTTCAAGTGCAAGAAGAAAACAATCCAGAGGTAGATGATGTTATAGAAAACAATATGGATGGTATAGAAAATGTGATCAAAGAAGATATAATAGCATTATAAATGGTCTACAGTCAAATTCTAATGGTGATGAAGATGATGTAGATCAATATGAGGATGGTCATAATATTAAATACTTGAAAGAACATATGAACATTGACAATGATACACTATATGGAATTGTTATTGGCAATAATCGTATTGAGCAATATTCCTAATTTTTTAGAATTGTTTGTAATCCATGTTTAAAAAATGATGATTTTATGGCCACAACTTTGAAATGCCTAAATATTATATGTGTTGATAGAAATTACCTATTTCAATATCCTTAAAGTGTTAAATCATTGGTATGAATTGTTGGCAGAAAAAAATAGGATTACTTGGATAAATGTTAGTAGAATTAGTGGTTATTTATTGGTTGATAATGGTTTCAAGGTGTTGTCAGCTTATTGGTTAGATTCAGACTAAAATAGTATGAACATCTTATTGAATAACAATACATTAACTATTCAATTGTTAAAAAATATAATTACATATGTCATATATGTAAATTGATGTAAATCTAAACCATTATGCTAAATTTATGCAAAGTTTGTTCATTAATTTATATTATAAAACAAACTGAAATATTTCACTAAGGATAAGAAAAATTATTTTATGTGTAAAACTAGAAAAAATTAATTGTATTAATTTTATTAATGAGTAAAAAAATACTCTCCAAGTTGAAACATTCAATTTGGTGTTGTAATGAAGGTCAGGTGTGCATTTTTGTCAAGCATACCAATATTTCTTTACTTCACTAGAATGAACACCTAAGCTTCATTTATTTGCCAATATGGTTGCTTAAAATTGTATAAATTTATTTACTAACTAAGACAAGACATTATGTATTTTTCATAATATTTTGGAATACTGAAGTTGGTGTGTTACACAGAATTTTGTCACTATTCCTATACTCCCCATTCCTTGATCCTGGAGGACATCTACAATGAACCCTATATGCTTTCCCTTCATGAAGAAACTCCCATTATGTCCCTCTTCATGAGAAAAACAATTCCCTTTTGCACCATTTCCCAAAAATCTTATGTTTTTCCCAATTTACAAGATCGACGCTAATGACTCTTGTCGTCTTCGCACCGATATGCAGGGATTAACATTGTCCCTAGCACTAAATGGAGTGACTAAGCTTTGTTTCTGTCACGCCAATCCTCTTTTGGAAAGTTTTTTAAATAAGGAGCCCAAGCATCCAGCTCTAGAAGCTTCATAACAGAAGTCTGGTAAATGGTTGGGCGGATGGAGTTGAGGATGTCATTTTGGGCTCCTTTCCCCTATAAGGATGGGACTACCTCAAAAGATAAGACCTTCTCCATTGAGAATAGGAATCATCTCCCATCCATTCATGCTATATAGACCTCCATTTTTCCCAAGCACAAGCTAGCGTTAATGTTGGTGTGCTAGTGTTAATGTTGGTGTGCTAGTGCTAATTAAGTTTGGAGTAAACATAAAGCTATTCATAGATGTAGCTCTCTAGTTATGTGAGGGAGAAGTGTGAATTTTGTTTAGTGTGAATCCTAAATGGAAGAGCCTTAAAACTATCATTTTTTAGGCCATAATGGAATGCTAACGGAAGTGTGTGGGAACCTGGTTTTGTCAGAGGAGAACGACAACATCAAGACAATGGTTGTAATCTCTTCTTGATTCAATATATATGCAACTCTTGATTGATTTCCTACATAATGTGTCATCTTGCATATTTATGGCTTAACGTTTCTTGACATGTTAATTAGGTTGAATTACAATTTGTTTATTATCATGGTTGTTGCTTGTTTTTGTTTACCTGTTTTAGGTGTTCAAAGAAGGAAACTAGAGATAGTTGGAGTGAGCAAGCAAGGTAATCACCAAACGGGATAAGTGTACTAAGAGGTAGGCCCTCTTGATCAGTTCTAACCCAAGGAAATCTTCTGTAGAATGTATCAGTTGTGGCTAGACCCATTATTGGGCTAGAGGAATTGTTTGTGTTTACAAACATAATTTTACTTCACCACAAATTGGCGACTTTGCTGGGGACCCAATCCTTCTCTTTGTTTGCTTGGAGTTTCTTGGTTTTGTGTGAAATTTTCTAGTTTCACCATTTCCATTTGGTTCTCCTTGTTTTCCTTTACTTACTAGTTTGGGTGTGAAATTCTTAGTAGCAAGTCTAGTCCCAACTTTTGGAAATTTTTATTTTTTTCTTAGCATCCTCGCTCAGCGCGCTTAATTCGCTGACCATCTCATTGATTAATGTGATATGCTGAGAAACAATCACGTTGACCCCCTTTAGGTGCTTGTTGTCAGTTTGGAAGTCACTCCGATGCTTATAAGTGAAGATTATGGTTTACCCTAAATCTGGACCAGTGCATTTTTCTCTCATGATTTTGACCCAGTAAGATTTTTAGATCGACTTCTCCCTGACTAGAAAGATTATTTTCATTTGGTTTGTTTTCTTGTTGATTTGCCATCTTTTTGCTTGATTTCTTGGGCCATTGGATGGTTAGTGGCACTAGGGCATCTATATTTTCATACATTTAGCTGATTATGAACTCAGTGTGTCAAGTTGTTGGTGCATTTACTCCTTGCATTTTGTTTATGGTCCTTCTATGAATTTGACCTTCAACACAAGTTTGAAAAGTTTTTGTTTGTTGGTCTAAACATTTCTTTTGTGGCATGGATCACATTTCTTGTATTTTTTTTGGTAAAGTCGTTGTTTCATTAGTTTGAAAGAGATTCTCTTTTCGTGTTTTTCATTTTCTTGAGAGTTAATTTTCTCAACAACATTTCCATTGAAGTGTTTTATGAGAAAATTCATTTCATCATTTCATGAAAAGTATAAAATTCTAGTTTGCTCCATCAGTATGCTACAGCAGTTAGCATCATTGAAGACTAGGATTTCATTG
>APFE031315644.1:121856-139730 GCA_000404065.3 Pinus taeda | reverse complement strand
ATATTTACTATTAAATGTTTAATTTATTATTACTATTTTAATTCAGTTAATAGATTCATTAAAATGAATCTATTAACTGAATTAAAATAGTAATAATAAATTAAACATTTAATAGTAAATATTGATGATAAAGATTAAATAACCAAAGTGTTTATTCGTTATTACATTAATAATTGTATTAAAAGTACTTTAAAATACTTCAAAATTATTATTATTTAAAGATAAGGATAATAATAAATAAAAAGGATTAAAACAATCCGACATCCATTTAAATCTACTCACCTCAAAAGTATTTGAAACCCTAATTCCAGCTCTTCTTCTATCAACATTCAAGAAGTCCTGATGATGGATCCCTGTTGGGATTTGAAACGTTGACGAAAAATGGTTTTTACTGTGGGTTCTCCGGTTACTAAATTAGAAAATATAAACCACATAAGTCTTAAATCCAACATCACAAACATGTCATCAAGTGCGACTAGGAGTGTATATATTGATATGTTATCCAAAGAGGGAGTGAATACATGAGCTACCATTCATTGGGCATTATTTTTATTTCTTTTTCTTATATATAGGACTTAGGGAATAATGTTTTCATAAGTTTGGCACAACTCATAGATATAACATTTACATGAATTTTCACTTCAACCTTAGAGTTTAGACTTAGATAAATCATTACAGTGTATCTTTAATGGTTTTGGCTTTCACTTTTTGATTTTCATTCATCACAAATGAAAAAAGGGGAAATATTTTGCTAAGAATCTATGAATGCTTAATCATTAAGGCATCATGCGATGAAAACAAATTAATGATGCTATTCTCTATGAAAATGATAGGTATTCTTGAGAAAATCTTATGCTTGTGGATGTATCCTCCCTAGTTGAAAGGGAGTGAGGGTGGACACCTTATTATCCATGTGTCATGTACTATGGCCAGGACTAATAGTCGTAAGCCTAGTAAAGACACCATTAGGGAGAATGGTGGATTGGATAAACATTTGGGACCAATATTCTTTGACAATTTGTACTTTGACTAGGACTAACCGCCACAAGTCAAGTACATTAATCCAAGATAAGAATAGTCATGAGGATTGACATTTCCTGGTGTCAAATATTATGACAGTGGATTAGGAAATGATCATGTGATAACATACCTGGTGAACATCCTGGTGGGGTAAGTGCCTAAAGAGGTAGTGGTGTTCAAATATATGCCTCCCAACATTGTGCTCTGATCTAATGGAGAGATAAAACTTGTTAGTCAAGGCCTTGCTATTTTGACATTGTTAGCTATGATGATGTAAATCATCGTTGATGCTTATCAACCCAGATCCCTTCTTATATGAATATTTCAACTTGAGTGTACTTTTTTTCTCATTATGAGTACCTCCCTATTTTAAAGGGAGTGTCATCATCTTCATTATCGTCATCATCAACACCATCATCGTCATCATTATTGTCATCATTGCATTATCATCATAATCACCATTCATGCTATCATCATCATCATCATCATGATTATGGACATTGTCATCAATTGTTCATAATTATAGGTGTCGTAAGAAATATCATCAACAAAAAAAATGTTACGAGTGCTTGAAAAAGGGTTGTTAGGGCACATGATATATGCAAGAGAAATAAAAAATTTATTTTTGAGAGATGATTGATGATCATCTCATCACTAACATTATCATCATCATTATAATTTTCATCATCCACATCATCATAATTAATGTAATTTATATCATTATTGTTGTGATCTTTATCATGAACATCATAATCATCATTCATGCCATTATTGTTGTTGATGATGACCAAGACGAAAATAATGATAATGACGATGACTTGGAAGACGTCGCCAAAGATAATGATTATGATTATGACCATGACAACATTTAAAAATTGGGAACATGGCCAAGGTCATTAGCATCGTCATCATCATTCTCATTGTAACTCCATCATATTTATCATCATTTTCATTATCATAATAATCACAATTCATGTCATCGTCATAATCTTCATTATCATTATCATCATAATTATTGACATTGTCATCAATTTTTCATAATTGTCAATGTCATAAGAAATATAATCAATGCAAAAATATGACGAGTGTTGGAAAAGGGATGAAAAAGTGAAAAAAAAAATGGGGGCAACAATAGATGTAAAATTGGATGAAGAGTGGAAACAACATAAGTAAATGAAAAACAAGACAGAAAAAAATACACAAAAGTGGATGAAAAAGTAGATGCAATAGTTGATGTAAACTTGGACAAAAAATAGGATGCAAACATGGATGAAAAAGTGGACGAAAACATGGGTGCAATAGTAGGCATAAAACTTAGCATGAATTGTGGTGAAAAAAATGGGGATACAACAATGAATGCAAGAAAGGACACAAACTTAGATGCAAAAAGGAGGCAAACTTGGATGAAAAAAGGGATGTAAACATGGACCAAACATGGGTGCAATAGTGGACACAGAATTAGATGCAAAATTGGATGCATCATAAGTGGATGTAAAAGTAGATGCAAAATGGGATGCAAAAAGCATAAACAATATTTGATGCAAACTTGAACACAAAAGAGTATGCAAATGTGGATGCAAAAGTGGAAGAAAACGTGGGTTGCAATTATATGCACGAGATATGGCACAAAAAAATTGGATGAGAAAGTGGATGTAATAACAAACACAAAAAAGATGCAAACTTAGATGCAATAAGGAATGGAAAAGTGGATGCAAACATGGCTGCAATAGGAGAAACAAAATTGGATGCAATGAAACTAGATGTAAAAGAAGATACAAAATGATATGCAAAACCCAACATAAAAGTGGATGAAAAATAGATGCAATATTTGATGCAAAAGTCGATGCAAAGATGGATGCAAAATTGGAAGCAAACGCGGGTACAACGGTAAGTACAAAACATGACACAAATTGTGTCACAAAAAAAGTGGATGTAATGGTAGATGAAAAAAAGAAGCAAATGAAGATGCAAAATAAGATGCAAAAAGGGATGCAAAAGTGGACGTAAACATGGGTGCAACAATGGATGCAAAAGTTGATGCAACAAAATTCGATGCAAAAGTAGATGCAATATGAAACACAAAACCAAATGCAAATCTTGACGCAAAAGTGGATACAAAAAGGGATGCAAAAATAGATGTAGAAGTTAATGAAAACCTAGATGTATATGAGGATGCAATCATGGATGAAAATTTAGAAGCAAAAATGGGTGCAAAGGGAGGTGCCAAAGTAGGTGCAAATTATGGCACAAGAAAATTGGATGCAATAGTGGACACAATAACAGATGAAAAAGAGGATATAAATATGGATGCAAAACAATATGTAAAAGTGCATGCAACAAAAGTAGATACAAAACTAGACACAAAGCTCAATGTAAAACTTGGCGCAAAGGGGATGCAAAAATGGATGCAAAAAATGATTTTAAAAATGTTGCAAAAGAGGATGCAAGAGATGATGCAAAAGTTGATGCAAGTGAAGGCACACAAATTGGATGCAATAGAGGATGAAAAAGTTGGTGAATAAAATTAGGTGCCAAACTTGATGCAAAACATGGTGCAAAGGATGACACAAAACTTGGCATAAAACCTGGTGTAAAATCTGGTGCAAATCCTATTACAATACATGGTGCTAAACTTGGTGTAAGACTTGGTGCAAAACTGGTGCAAAACTCAGTGTACACTTTGCATCAAGTTTTACATTGTATTTGATAAATGGACACAAATAGCACCAAAAATGGGCTCTAGATGCAAAAAAGGAAGAAAAAAGGGACACTAATCATAGGTTTTTGTTATAGTGTATTGAACTTTTTACAACGTGTAACATGACTTCATGACAATGACTCTTTTATGACTAGATGAACAAACCCTAAAGACTCTCAATGGGAGTCTTGACTCAAAAACAAAATCTATTACTCATGAAACCCATGAAGCAAGTCAATATAATAATTTCATTTTTCTTATTTACATCTCATTACATAAAATCGTAATTACATGTAATTATGAAGACCGAACCTAGTTACACCTTTCAACACTCCCTCTTAAATAAGGAGGTATTCATAATGGTACCTTGTACTTTCTTAATCTGAAGAATATCTCATAAGAATAATTCGAATTTGTAACTCATTTATATAGCATCATACCAACCATCATTATTATATAGCAAGGCCTTGACTAACAACTCTATATCTTCACAAGATCATAGCACAAATGTTGGCGAGACCAATGCTTTATAGACATACTCATCATTGTCTTTCTGGGAACATACCCCACCCGGGTTCACTTAGGATATGCTCCATAAGGACTATTCTTTTCTTGGACTCCCCAGTCCCAAAAATATATCGTTCCTCCACAACTACTATTTCGTGGGATGCCCTATCTCATCCCCTAAGAGCATTAGATGCCAAATGATTACACAATCCTCCATTATGTCTTCCCAAGTGAAGATCATAACAACACATCTATCTCTCCCTTTCAAACTAGGAGGTTTTATTCCATTAAAGGAATGTATTGATTCCTATCACAGAGGAATGTACCTAAGCTTTCAGCTTAGGAATTTTCAAGTTTCTTCCAAGTCAGAAACTTCTTCTCAGGCTCCCTCTTAACCAGGGACCTATCATCGCTTTTCATGTGGAGATCCTAAAACAATCAATTGCATGAAGATCTCCTTTTGTTGACGTCATAAATTTCTTTTTCCGTTAAAGAGTCTTCAACTTTGGGAACGTATATATAAGTCACAAATCATCCATCGCTTTAGTCATGATTTAGTCATGTCTTTAAATCATCAGAAAGTGATCCATCAAATTTTCCATCTGGCTTTGCTTTATGTCATTCTACTTTCATGCCATATTCTTGGAAGGACATTACATCCTTCTATATGGTCTGCTTGGAAGTCATTCACAAATATTCCCTTTGATAGTCCTACATAAACCCAACTAGATGTTAATTAAAAAATAATCAATGAACACTTCAAATTAGAGTTACCTTTGTGATGATCTTTCACCATGACATCTTCCTATAAGTATCAACATCCTTCATGCAAATTGGCACATCTACCATAGATATTCAGTGTCAAGGGTCTTTATCTTTTTCCAACTTCCATCAGAGCCTTCACATCCTTCTAGGATATCTTCTAGTCAAATCTTCTTGGAATTTGGATGTTGAATGCATTCTATCTTCATTGCATATTATGACGATCTCTTCCTACCTTTTCACACAATTCATTCCTAGGGGCTTCCAATCAGAGTTCTTGATATTGGTCAACTTTATTATGATTCATATGAGAACATGTTATGTTGATTTCATCTAGTGGGACTTATGTTTTGTTGTGATTCTTCAGAGAAGGAGATTGTTTCTTCCCTTGATCATATTTCCAGGATAGAAATAGTGATTCAAGTTAATTGCAACCATATGACATGAATTTTCCATAATAATATATGAGCATACATACTTCGTCTTTCTGAATTCATGTAGCAGCTTCATTCGAAAGGAATTTGTCCTACAAACCTACTTTCTTGACATGTCATCATACCATCATCCTTTGATTTCCATGAGTTGGAATTCCCGATGAAAACCTTTTGCTTCCTTTCTACGTCGGTGAATCTTTGATGAGAATTCTATTAGAGAAAATCCAGGATGTTTCATATCCTCATTTGACTAATATTTTCTTCTATGATGATCCCAGTTGATGATGACTTCTGCTTCTGTAAGTATTAATGAGGTTTCCTAAGAGCTTCCTATTCTTTGAAACTAGTGGTATTTGTACCAGACATAATTTCTGCTTCCCAAGTCATGAGCTCTTATCTCCAATGTTTTTATCACGATGCTTCCTTCTAATATGATGCATCATATCTTACATTGCTTCTTGACTATAACTTACAAGTGAAAGGAACCTTCTAATGAAGAAGATCATCTTTGTCATATTTTTACTTCTTCCTTCTTACGCTGCTTTGTCTCAGGTTCTTTTACTTAGTAGAATAGTCTTCTTTCCTGTCCCTCTTGTAATTAGGACAGTCTTTCATGCAGTGCCTAATTTTTTGACAACCATAACATCTTTCTTTATCCATGTTCTTCTTTTTCTTCTTTGGAGTACCAAACTTTCCAAAATTTTCTTTTCGTCTTGACACTAATATTTTCCTTCTCTTTGATATTTCGTCACTTTCATTCTTCATCCTATCTTCTTCTGCCTTATAGAGAGACCATAACCTGATGAATGGGATAACTTCCTCTTCCCTAGTGGCAATGAGGTTACCTTGTTCACCAGTTAATGCATTTAGAATAGCGGAGGCTATTTCATTATCAAATACTATCTTTCCCACATTCTTCAATTGTTCTTTTATTTTGATGCCCTAGAGAGGCATGATGATATTCCTTCATCCTTTGATACTTTCAACTTATGAAGACCAGATATGAGTGATAAGATCTTTTCTATTGTGCTTCTAGAGAAAAGTTCTCCCAGTTTATCATATATTTCTTTAGATGTCTCTAGATTGGCTACATAGGAAATAAGTGAATCTTTGATGGACTCCTTGAGTATCTTTTGAGCCTTGAGATCCCTTTCCATGTATACAGATAATGCTTGTTCTTTGGATGGCTTGGATACCTTCCCATGAACATTATCATTGACTTCATGTACTTCGAGGACAATGTCTATCCTTCTTTTTCAAACAAGGAAGTTTGATATCCCAACCAACTTTTGATCTTCCTTAAAACATGAAGTCATTTTTACTAGATTGTATTATAATAATAGGTACTTACTTGAGAAGATAAATTCTTCAAATTGATGATGAACTTGTTGCTTCTTACTTCAAATATTTAGGTGAGATAGGACCACCTTCTATGAGATATTTGATTCAATAGAGAGAGGATTGACGTTTGATTCAATCTTCCTTAGATTTGAAGATCTTCCACTTCCTTTGATGATGTAACAAAGTAATTCTAGGCTTTCAGTCTCTCTTCCTGCTTCCTTTCTCGATCTAGGGTTTATATGATGTAGATTTTGATCTTATTGATAACCTTCGACTTTCATTCCTTCTTTGAAGATCGATTTGTGTGTGTCAGCTTGCTTTGACTGCCCCTTCTTATCTTAAGCACCTAAGCTCTAATACCATGTTGAGAAATCTAGGGCATGCAATGTTAACAATTTCTCTGCTTGATAATTGCTTGTGATATACTTGTACTACTTAGCTTATTATATTTTTATTTCTTAGCTTATTAGTGTGTTCTATTTATCAAGAAAATTACCAAAATAAATAAAGATAAGTGACACAATATATAAGCTTCTTCAACCAGGGCCAAAACCTCTTACCTCTAGAGAGGAAAACCCGATAAAAAATTCTTCTTCTAGATCTTCAATTGATAAGTACCAAGACCATGATACAGACCCTTGAATATAGTATCCTCCCAAGAACCTTGTCACCCACCTTGATGTTTTGCCTCTTCCTTCCTTTACTTTTCCTCTTGATCTAGAACAACTCATTTTCGTCTCCTTCTAGAGAAACTTGGTCTCTATCTCTTATATTTAACCTTCATAACTTCCCTAGAGAATCTCAGTCTCTAGGTCTTATAGAGAGAAACTCAGCCTCTACTTTGATCTCCTATAAGAGTCTTTCTCTTGCTGCCCTAGAAATTTCACTAGCTTAACTTCACACTACCTAGAAGAATTTTCGCAGCCCATACTTCGAACTACCCAGGAGAAACTTCGCTATACATAGAAGATAGTATCCTAGAAGAAACTTCACACTTCTCTTTTGTTGATCCTTCTTTGCTCTACTTGTAGTCTTCTCTTTGAATATCTTCTGCATTCTCTTCATAAATTTCTTGCCAAGGTTAGATAAAATGCTTGTCTGAATTGTGTGTCTCCAAATGAGGCCGAGTAGGGTTATATATACCCTTCTTCGCTTGACATTTAGGCCGACTTAACAACTGGAGTTTAGGCTGACTTCATCTAGCAGCTTCTTCATTGTTTGTAGGATGACTTGAAGAGGATGGGTGACAAGTTGTTGGAGGAAACTTTACATAGACAATATTGACCTTTTTACAAGGTGTAACATGACTTCATGACAATGAATCTTTTATGACTAGATGAACAAACCATAAAGACTCTCAATGGGAGTCTTGACTCAAAAACAAAATATCTTGCTCATGAAACCCATGAAGCAAGTCAATATAATAATTTCATTTTTCTTATTTACATCTCATTATATAAAATCATAATTGAATGTCATTATGAAGACCGAACCTAGTTACACTTTTCAACAAGATTCTACTATGTTAGAATTAGTTTCAATCCTTGGAAGTAGGATTAAAAATGCTTTTTGGAAATCTGTAATTTCTGGAAATTTGGGGATTAAATTTTTTAGCCCTAACTCTGGTCAAATGGTCTAACAAGAGCTATGACTATGGGCATGACTTAATGGGATAAGGTGGGTGGGAATCTAAAAAATTCAGATGATCTAGAATCTATCTAGTGTGAAACTTTTAGGGGGCATCTAAAATCTATCAAGTGTTGAAGATTGAGTATCGAGATCTATCAAATGCTAAAGTATGAGCATTCAAAATCTATCAAGGGTGGAAGTTTGGGCATCCTAAAATTCCTATACATGGACTTTATAGAAAAACATAGATCCAGATGTTAGGTAAGAAGTATGTGAGGTGGATATGTGGAAAAGTCCCAAATAGTTTGGAGATGTGGCATGTTGATGTGGTAGGCTTATGTGTCATGTTGACATGGCATGATGGAGATGTTTGGATGATGTGGCATGCTGATGTGGCATGTTAACATTGCATTGTTGTGCGAAGGAGTTGTCATGGCAATAAACATGGTGCCTATCACGAGAGGTGACATGCAATATAGAAATGTGAAAATTTGGAGTTCTAGAAAAATGACCATTTTGGTTTTCTTGGATCTAAATGAAACTAGACGATTGAATTTCTAAATGGATCCAAAAAAAAAGTTAAAAGTTTGCATATCCACATGAGAAAAAGTTTGACCCATGCTAAGGTTGCATGTGGTTGACAATGATCAGAGGCACAATGGTGCTATGGTGGAGACCCAGGTGACATTATTTGTGGAAGTGGCATGAATTAGAAAATGTTCTAAATCCAAAATATGGTTTTTATAAAATGTGATATTTAAGATTTCCACGGATTTCGATGTTGATATGTTGACTTAGCATTTTTCATATATTCAAAATTGCTATAAAAGTTTTGGAAAATCTAGATAATCCATAAGGTTGGTAATATGAACCTTTTATAGTAGACAATAAGATTTTTTTTAGGATCTAGATGTGAGCTAGCAGGTTGATGTGTCTAGTTTCATACGTGGCTATGTGTTATGACAGGCAGGGAAGAGCACTACCACTCATTAGCCATATGTTAGATGACATGGAATTTTATGGTGGTGATGTGGCAACCCCAAGGCTAATTCTCTTTTATTATAAATATTTCATATAGTCTGATTTTAATTAAAAGGCTTGAGAATTGGGACACAGATTCAAGATTTTAGGGAAGGAGGTTGCTTGGGATTTGAAGAAAGATTTACTTTCTTTATGACAACCTTGAATGGCTGGTAGGTATCATTTAAATTGGATTGATCACATCAGTTAATGGAGTTGGGCAAGAGGATAGAGGAACCATTCCTTCCTTAGATAAATTCACAAGGCAGAAACAACAAAAATCAATGAAGGATGGGTTGCACTAGCAGTTGGGACAGTGGAAGTAAACCAACAGGAAAGCGATGGTAAAGTGTTGGCACAACAACATCCCCACCACCACTGAAAAATTACAGAACCACCATGGTCAAGCTAAAGTATGAGCAACAAGAGTGTTTGCCCATGCAACTGAAATAGTTGCAACATGGTAGTGGAGAACTTACGAAGAAGGGATTCGAGGATGAGACAAATTTTCCCTAAACACATAATCTGGGAACACAACATTATAATCCATTGGATTTGCACGCATTGAGGGAGATGATTCTGATGCAAAGGAAGATGGAGAATGTAGTAAAAGCACTACTTAACAAGAACAAAAAGTAAAACTCTTAGAAAGATAAAGAGAAGAAGTGAATGCGCTATAAATGAGGAAAAAACCATAGCATAGGAGGGAAAATGAGCATAAAATTCAGTGTTGCTATCAAAACACAAGGAATAAAGTAATAATTTGATTGAGCAGTGGGACATGAAACAATATCTCTTTGGTGATGGTAGTAGTCTTTGGATTTCCCATAAGATTGGACGGTGGAGATGGTTTTCTTTGGATTCCCTTAACAACTTGGGTGGAGGCATGTCCCTTGGATTCTTGGCAAGGAGAGAGTTCTTTAGCCCCCTCTACATATTTTTTGGTTTTATAGTGGGATCTAGTTCCTAGGATTAGGTGGAATCAATGAGTGAAATAATTGTTGGGGGTGGAGGTGTTAAGTCTTTGGATTCCCTCATTCAGTTTAGGGTGGAGGTGGTCTGCCTATGGATTGCTTGTTTTAGTATGTGATGGTAGAACTACATTTCTTATTGAACTAACTAAAGGGTGGAGATGATGGACCGTTGGATTCCCTGTGAGATATTGACTGCGTGAAGTAGCTAGTGGGTGGAGGTGGATAGTTCCCTGAAGTCCCTGTTTTAGCTGGCATAATTAGTTTAATCCCTTAAGCACTCATCCTTAAGTTCTGTAATCTGGCTTGGGAGTGACTATTGCAAGAAAGGCTTGGTTGAAGTGTGCCTAAGGTTGGGTGGAGAGTTGAAGTCCCAATCTCAATTGTTGAGCACATTTTATAAGATAAGTATATACTCAAGCCTTTGTACATTACTTGTTAAGATTATGTTTGATGTGCTCGCTTAAAGATTTTCTTGGTATTGATTCAACGTGTTGGTTTAATACTTGTGATTAATGTGGAAGTGCAATTTCCTGCTTGCTTGAGGAATGTTAATTTCCTATGTAGTTCTTGGGTAAATGAATGAAATCCTGTACGTATTCATGAGCTTGTTTTTATGTTTATTATTAGGTTAAGAGGCCTATAGATTTATGAATTGTTAGGAGCTTGAAATTTGTCCAATGGGCCTCATTGTAAATGAATGGACAAAATGTTGTCTTGTTGGTTGTGAAATTAATATATTTGGCCTTGAAGCCTTATCTTATTAGTGAAAAACTTAGAAAGGATAACATTTGTGTATATGTGAAATTATACATACTCATATATATATTATATATATATATTAGCAGGATGGGATGAAGCCTCTGGAAGCTTAGAAAGAATAGTGTGAATGCCGCATATCTGTGTGCATTCTAAGCTCAAGAGAGATAGTTAGATGCATATTATATACATTATAGAATTATATGTATATGTATATGTATGTACTGAATTGGTTGGATGAAGCCCTGTCAAAGCTTAGGGAAGTGTGTGTGTGTGTGTGTCTATATATATATATATAGTGCATGTGTACATATACATTAATATGTTGTTGCGTGGGCTGAGCCTTTAAGGCATCAAAGATGTCCAACCTTTGAGTTTTTAAGAGGTTGTGTGTGCAAGTGCTGTAACCAAGCGTCAAAGGCAGAGAGGGTCCTCGCGTATTTCGATCTAGTTGCTATGAGGCTAGAGTTTCAGGGCCAAGAGGAAAAAGGAGGCTCAAGCCTTAAGCACCAATGTGAACATATGCTATGTCCAAGTGCTAGGGAGGTCTTGACAATAGACAGGAAGCAACCCATTAAGTGACGAGAATTTTGTCATCCCAAAAGAATTACCCCAAAAGTCTTAAGCAAGGGCTAGTTCAAAATTCACTGGGATTTAAATTTCCGGGGTGATGTGGCATTATGGGGCCTCCCATATAATCTTGGTCATCAATTCAGTATGTGTGTTCCTCATTGTCAGATGGACCCTGGAAGTATTTCCCCAGAGATTTCGAAGGGAGACAATGACAACCCTATTGAAATTTCACTACCAGGACGATATGGCGTAGTAGGGGAATTTACCTGGCATTTGGTGTAACCCAGTGGAGGACCCCACACATATTTTATAACGTGAGAATGCACCATACCACTCAATGGATGATTCCAATTGGGTCCATGGCAAGCATGGCAGTGTCGTGGACTCAAGGCAACTTGGTGACATGGGAGGCAAGACACGTGTCAATTGGAATTGAGGGTTTGATGGGCCAAGTGTCATGTAAATAAGTGAAACATGGAACTCTCGAAGTGGAGCCACATGGAGGGTGTGACATCACCTCGGTGCCTCTACCTTAGCGATTTCCTATGGTACCTAGTGTAATACTATGAGGATATATTTCCCTGGGTGAGGTGGCAGTGGTGGAGCCCCCATGTGTATGACATGAGTGAATGAGACGTAACATGTAGGAGGAGGGGTCCACGAAGCAAGCTAAATCTTATGCAATTGGAAGTAAGCATTTCATGGTGGATTGACATCACAAATTGTGAGAGTAGGGTTTCACATAACCCCAAAAGTTCTTCCCCAACAGTTTCGATGGGGGACTATAAAGGAAACACCTAGGATTTAATCTAAGGGTTGATGTGGCAACTGAGGGGCATATGTGCCTCTTATATATGCATGTGTGTGTGTGTGTGTGTGTTAATCATTATGTGCATAGTTGACCACCTCAAAAAGGGGAACTGCCTATATAATGTGACACTGGCCATGAACAGGTCAGCAACTGCCACATGGTGGTGATATGGAATATGACTTGGGTAGCCATGTGGAAGTTCAAATGACATGGCAAGACCAAATAATTAAGTCTTTAATCGGCCATAACTTTTGTTCCAGGAGCCGGATTGAGACAAATTTTATATCGTTGAAAGGGTCTCAATGAGATGAATGCAACAATATTATCCGCTTTAAGTTTTAAGGGAGTTGGAAAAAAAAAATAGACCCCATTTCCGTAACGAGACTTTGGAGGCCGGGTCATGAAAGTAACTACCTCCTTCTACCCTTAGGAGTGACTAGGGATAATAGGGGGTGTGTTATAGGTGAGACAAAGGAAAAATGACTACCCCATGTCAATTGTATGGATGGTAAAGTGGATTTAAGAAAGCCAAATATTTAGATGGACATAAATTGAGATGTAGAGCTTTGAATTTGATGAAATTTATAGCCTTGGAAAGCTCTTGATGAGTAGAGGATGTTGATTATCTTAGAAAATAAATTTAAGATGGCTGAAAGAATGAGAATTTCGATAACCCCATCTCCGCAAAGTAACCTTGGAGGTTGGGTCTGTACAATTTGTACCCTAAGAAAAGCCTTGAGGGGACTAGGTGTGTAACATGCTAGTTGTGTAAAGAATATAACACCTGCCTAACAGTCTCCTACTTATTATTTTCTTTGCATTTAAGGGTCATGAGAGTACAATATAAATAATCTAGCGTAGTAATGACCATTGTTACTCTACACCAAAAGAACTTCTTAGTGCTTAGAAATTTTGTTAATGGATTCACAATATTCTTCAAAGTGTCCACCTTTACAAGCTACACCTTTGTGTCTTTAATGAGTTCTCAAAAAGTGATATTGTACATCAATATTCTTTGTTTTATAATGATAAGTTGCGTATGGCGGGCCCTAGTATTGCAGAAATAATGCTACAACTCTTGGGACTCCCTTCTTTAATTTTATCAACCCGGTTGTTCGTAACAAACTTGGAAGCGATGGTGCTGTATGCACAAGTACTAGCTCTTGCCGCAACTGTCACTTGGTTAGCTGGCACAAGTCCACTAGGAGATTAAGACAAATTCTATGAGCTCTTAGAAGAAGCTTTTTAGCTGATGGATGAAAGCTAACTCAAAGGAATCTAATCTACTTGCGGAAAGAAACTGAAATCCAAAAAGAAACGCAAACCCTAATTCTACTAGCTAGTCCTACTAATGCAAGAAGGAAGATGCAAGCTACTGAATGAGATGCCATTGACTTCGGAAGGTAAAATGCATGTGTCTAAGCTACTTTTATAATGAAATCTGAAGAAAACATCTTTTGTGTATTTTTGAATGATTTTGTAGGATTATTATGCATGTGCTTTTACTGTTTTTGACTGTGCAGAGGTGGATCGGTGGGAGAAAATGCTTGCAGGAGGTTGGGAAGGTTAGAAGAGGTCCTAAGGGGTCCCTAGCACCCTTCCTGAGAGTTTCACAGTGATCGGATCTCAAGAAATCGCTTTCGTGAGCTTCTACAGGAAGTCTGTAGGGGTTCTACAAGATGTTCTGGAATTTCTATAGGATGTTCTGTGATTTTCTACAGGATGTTCAGAAATGGGATTTTGGAGCAAGGATGGAGGGAAAAAGGTAGAGGAATGAGTATGGAGGTGAAATAGGGGTGTAGGGGAGTTCAAGACTTGGAGGATGGAGTTGAGGAGTGATAAGGATGGTTGGTTTTGTTCAAAGAGAGATAAGGCAATGCTACACAATAATATGGAAAGTAGGTCAACGTGAGGGAATGAGGCAAAAGTAAGGCAAGGATCTGAAATGTAGGATGAAGCAGGTAGGTTGGATGGAGTATGGGCAGATGAAGAAGGATAACAGGTGCTCTGCAAATTGTTTTTCAAGTTGAACAAACAAACACTTATAAAACCTATGACCTAGTTACTTCACTCTAATCTGACCTAACAACAAAAGGAAATGAACAGAAGTTTATTTGCAATGAAATAATGTGAAATGATATGCAAACTAAGCAATCAAGACTATAAACATGTAACCAACTTCTGCAAATAAAAATCGAACACTAATGATTGCATGGCGAAGTAAAGACTGTGTTTTTGTTGGCAGCAAGGTCACCTTGATCCCAGCTCCTGATCCCACTGAGGGAGAGGTGAAATTAGAGGTGCTTGATGGCATTTTTCTGAATCTCTTCCCTGTTAATAACCTATCAACTCAATCTGAACATAAAAATCCTTTTTAATCATCAAAAGTAATCTAAGTAAAAAAGCAAGATTTAAATCTAAATAGCAGATTTTATTCTAAGAATGTAGCAAAAACACATAAAGGTAAACAAAGGAGGTACTAGGCACTTGAGATGGGCCCAACCCCAAGAGCTACAGCCTCCTAAGAGAGATTTAGAGCTGGTGCAAAGTTGGATTCATCTTTATTGAGAAAGAAAAGAAGAGTTACGTCAAAACCTGTCCACAAGGGAGAGCTTGAAAATGTGCTGAAATGCAAAGCTAATCTACTGAGTAAAATCGAACTACAAACTAACTTCTGCCTACAAAGTGACTAACTACTGGCTAACCCAAATGAGGCCCTAAGCCCTCTTATTTATACAAATTGAGGACCCCAACAACCCTCCTAAACTTTAGGAACTCGGCTACCAAAACTTGTAGTTAACAACACTTTTACTAGCACTTGCTTGGCTACCCTTGTGATAATTGATTTGGTGGCCCTTGAACTCCGAGCTGATGGTGGAGAATTTGAGGTAAGGGCCCATAAATGAAGGGGACACCTTCCTACAAATCCTCTCCCTTGTTCTCCCACGAATTTCGCTGCCAAGTGCTCATTAAAACCTTCAATTTTGTCTCCAAATTGACCAAAAAGGCTACACAAAGCACACATTAGACTTGTTAGCATAATGACTAACCCAATTCACTCTATTAGCATAAATATAATCAAAAAAATGCAATAAACTAATGAGAATGGTGGATTAAGTCGAATTAGGAGGTTGAATGAGCCCAAATAATTATCCATTTTTGGGGCTCATCAACGTAATTGGGTGGAAAACTGGAAGGAATACCTTCCAAAAATGGAAACCCTCGGGAGGAAACTGCAATTGCAATTCTTCCCCCTCAACAGTGTGTGGAGTAGAAACTTCAAAGTCATCCGTATATGTGGTTGGAGCATCGCCTTCGGGTTCCATGTTTGAAAACAAACAACGACAAATAATCGAACGAGTACGAGGGGATAGTTCCAAAGGAACACCCGGCTGGTCGTACGAACTGTAAGGACGCTATGGTGATATCACAATAGGGTCAAACAGAGGGTTTAGAGGGTAGATAACCAGTCCAAGCTTACCGTCAATGGTCGGCGAGTTCTCTGGAGTTCGAATGGGATTGTCTAGAGATTCCAGGCCAAGATCGGCAGATGACCCAGTATCGAAAGTAGGTGGAGGACGAGATGGAAATGGTTGAACAATCAAAACAATTGCGAGTTCAACATTTTGGTCCTTCGTTGAATCACATTATTATTTTTAATATTAGTTTTATTACATTTTTAATTGAACTGATATTATGTTTTATTATTACTATTATTATTATTTGATCTAATGCTTCACTACACTATCTCATCTAACATGTTACAACATTTCTCCATAGTGGGTTGTAGGGTGTCTTTCCAGTTGATTATGGTTATCTTGATTTAAAGTAGATTGATATATATTTATTTGTAAACTTATATTGCTGACCAATTTTTTAAGTATTTTATCTTGTTTAAAATTAAAATTTAAATTTTAAAAATATTAAATTAATCAACAACAATATTCAGAATTCATATAATATTTTAATCTTTTGTTTTTTCCAATAATTTTTTTAATTTTTTTATGTTATTTTATTAATAGAAAATAAATTATTATGAAATGTAATATGATAAAACATATTTCAAACATTCAGTTCTCGCAAAAAAATCCAATTAAAAAAATGTTAATTAAGGGCTCTCCAAATTCAATCTGTACCTAGTTTCAGTTAGTTTTCTATTGCTAGCATATTTATTAGAAGATTCCATCTTAAAAACTAAATAATATATTTGGTTTTAATTACTTCTTTATATATTTTTTAAGTATTTTTATATTATAATATTTAATTTTTATTGTTTTTAAATATTTAGATAATTAACTTAATAATTATTATATTATGCCTAATTATTTAACATTTAAATTTTAGTTATATATCATATTATGTTCAATTTTTTTTAACCATTCACATTTCTCATTGTGAATAGTTTTTCCCTTTTATTTTATATATTGTTTTATTAACAACCCAACTTGAGTTTTGAAAATTTCTTTGACTTTATTAACTATCAAGAATCCATTATTTGTTGTGAGGATTTATTGAAAAGTAAGATATTATTTATATATTTAATTGCTTTATAGGAAATTATTCAATTTGATTATCAACGCGGCTTGGTTTGATATTTGAACTTTAAAGTTAGTAAAATAAATGTTTTTTTAATGTATGTAATTTTTTTCTAATAGAGTTTTCTAAGGAGCTATGTTGGACATAAAAACCCTATCAAATGGAGAAATAGGCTTACCAGTCCTCCCTTAAAAACAACTATTATATTGGAAAAGAATTTGAGGTAACGATATTAGCTCTTATGATAATTAAGATTAAAGTTTTAATTCAAATTGTTACATTCACTATAATATTCCATATTCATGTGACATAGCTATATTCATTATAATATTCCATATCCATGTGGTATGAGGTTGATTGCTCTTTATGAGGTTGATTGCTCTTTATAAATTGGACACATATTTGTTAATTTTTTTACCATGGAGTGCTTTAACACACTATTACTATCTGTTCTACGCCCATGAACATGTAGGTGACCATTTAAATTAATTGAATGTTCCAGACTTTTTTAATATAATAATTCTATAGTATCCGCTTGGGGTAGCTCAATTGTCAATGACCATGGAAATGAAGTCTCACTGAATCGGAAATCTTGGGTTCAAACCTTGTGCTATCCCCCAATCGGGGTGATAAATTGGACATGATGAAGATGTAGTCCTACCTAGCTTACAAAAAAAATATAATAACTCTATATTATATTACCCGATATATTACGCATTATATTCGTATGAAACAAACTCAAAATAATTTAAAAGAGTCTTTTTTTTAAATAAATTTTATAAGGATATTGTAATTAACATTATTTTATTTAAA
>APFE031315644.1:73395-97763 GCA_000404065.3 Pinus taeda | reverse complement strand
TTTTCTTCCAATTGTTGTGGTGTCATACTTATAGGTTGTGGAAGACTAGGGGCAACAACACTTCCATCTTTATAGTTGTGAGTGGTATGCTTCTTGGTTGCCATAATTTTTCTTTCCATTTTTCTTGCTAACTGAAATGCCTTCTCTAATGAATCAGGTTCCCAAAGAGGAACATCATGTTGGATATTATCCGTTAAAGTCCCTATGAACCCATCAATCCTATGCTCCTCTGGAATACTTTTTACCCTTATGTTCAATTTTTGGAACTCCTCAATGTGCTCCATTATTGAACCCTTTTGTTTGAGACTTATCAATTGGCTAAAAAAAGTTTTGCTATTTGTATCCTCATAATGTGTTGTCAATTTTTCCGTAAACATTGCCCAAGTGATAATTTGTTTACTAGAGCAAAGCCATTGATACCATACAAACTGATTTGGTTCCAAATATAAAGTTGCAATACGTACCTTTTGTGTGTTTTGCACATTATTGAGATCGAAAAATTGCTCCATTTGTAATATCCATGTTGGGGATCCTTGCCATCAAACTTCCTCATATCGATTTTTGGAATATGGTGGGTATTTGATCCAACATTAGAGTCTATGTAATCATGATTAACATTTCTTTTGTTCTCATCATTAGTTTCCTTTACTACCCTTTCACCATTAGTAAGCTTTTCTTGTAGAAACTTTGTTAAATCTGTCTTCAAATCTTCCATGCCTGTCTTCAAATCTTCCATGTTTGTCTTCAAATCTATCTTCAAATCATCCATCTTAGCTTCCACGTCAATCATCTTAGCTTCTACGCCTTTCCTTAAACAGTCCATATTAGCTTCTACGCCTTTCTTTAAACCATCCATCTTAGCTTCTACATCTTTCTCTAAACCATCCATCTTAGATTCTGTTCCTTTTTGTGCAAGGGACAATTGTTGCACTTGGTCTTGTAATTTTGATATATCATGTTGCATTTCTTCCTCTTCTTCATGATTCATGCTAGAGATTTCAGGTTCCTTATTAGGTGTTTGCATTTTCTTTCCTCGGGGCATCAGTTACGGATAATAATGCTCTACTATGCCCTTTGAATTCCTTCGAAATAAATTTCAAACCAATCTTAAGCAAAAATTTAAAAGAATCTACACACCTTTTTTCACTTTGTAGGAGCTCGATATTGCCTCTGATCTATCTTTGTACATTCAAATCATCTAGTTCTGAAATTGTGACTTGTAGTATCCCTTTGTGTCCTCTTTCCAATGCCACCAGTTTGATCCAAATTGGATTCTCCAAGGAAGAGTTATGCGAAATCTCCCATAATGACCTGATTATAGACTAGTTCAGTAGAGTGAACTTGTATGACGTGCCATGAGTCACTGTTTTGACCTTTGGCTTTGAACAATATATACAAGAAACTACAGTCCATCCTCTTTCTATACCTTCTTATGAAATTTCACTCCGATGCTCAGAGAGAAAGTTATGACGATTTTCCCCAGGTCACTTGTTTGGAATGTAATTCAGGAGTCTGCAAATAGACCAACTTCCTCAGATCATATCTTAGCAATTATAGCACGAAAAGCTCTGAAATTTAGACCCATGCTTCAATGCAATGTCTTCTCAAATGGGTTTTTTTTTAGCTTCTGAAACGATGTAGAAAAAAAGTTATAGCGAAAATGCCACGATGACTTGTTTGGTGCAGCGAAACCCTAGAATCCAAGGCTCTGATACCAAATGTTATGAAACCAACTCACAAAAAGATAGAAAAGATAGATCAACGCCTTATAATTCAGCCTCTTTGAGGGGGGAAACCTCCTTTACATTACATAAATTAACAATTCTTGGATGATTCAAATGACAAAACCTCCTTTCTATATATAGGAGTCTAAGGTGTCACAATATAACCCGACCGACCTAACAATAATAATATAAAGCCACAAAAATAACAATAGAGGGATTCTATGGGGGAACAGTAATAACAATATGGGGACAATAGGGGCTTAACGATATTAATAAGGGATGAAACTACAATAGTAATGGGGTAATCACTAGTATTATAGGGACCCAACACACACAATGATCTGATTTGCTCCTCATGAAGTCAAGTCACAATAAATAAGAATCACATTTTTTATACCACATCCTTGGTGTTTGTTTCAAATCGTACATGGAATTTTTAAGCTTACATACTAGCTCTTTCTTTCCCTTCATTACAAAGCCTTTTGGTTGCTTCATGTAGTTTTCTTCTTCTAGATCTCGATGTAAGAAGGTTGTCTTCATGTCCAATTATTATACTTCACAATCAAAAGTAACAATAATAAATAAAATAAATATAATAGAATCTAACTTGATATGGGAGATAAAATCTCACCAAAGTTAATTCTCTCTACTTGGAATAACATTTTGCTACTAACCGATTATTGTATTTCTCCAATTTGCCTTATGTATTCAATTTCCTCTTAAACACCCATTTGATACCAATGGGATTTCTTCCAGCTGGAAACCCCACTAGGTCCCAAGCCTCTCCAAGGCTACCATTTCTTCAACCATGACCTTTTACTAGAGTTTTCCATCCCCTAACTCCCACTGCCTCCTGTTGACCCATATATTGCCTATCTATATTATAAAACCTTGCAAAATGTTGCAAAGCTTGTATCACTATGTTAAAATAAAATTAAGGTAGGTGGGGTCCCTTGATAAGAGTATCATATATGACTAATTATGGTAGACTTGTATATGGAGCATGCTTATATGAGCATCATTGATGGTTTGTTACCCTTATCATATATATGGTTTCATTATTGAAAGTGTTCAGAGATGCATTTCTACATATGGAGTCCTATAATAAAGTGGATTTATGTAAGTATCATTATGTTGTCACATGAAAAGAAGAATAGGATTGGTAACACACTTTGAACATAGGCCTATAATATGTTTTGAAGATTAGGCTAAACATGAATTACATTAATTAATGCTCTACGATCAAATAAAGTGGATTTATGTAAGTATCATTGTGTTGTCACATGAAAAGAAGAATAGGATTGGTAACACACTTTGAAAATAGGCCTATAATATGTTTTGAAGCTTAGGCTAAACATGAATTACATTACTTAATGCTCTGCGATCAAATGATGTGTTTTACATGATAACAATATTGTGATATGTATATGTAAATTATGGTATTTCCTTATGAAAGTATAATATGTATTGGATCATTATATTGTTTGTCATCCATCTCAATGCTTTTAGAGTGGAAAAAATGGAGGAATCAACTCATAGGACCATTTTTACTAGCGGGGACCCAATTTGGAAAATTGGGGTTGAAACCTCCTGGGAGCATTTTGATGCATCACATGGCATTATTGGGGGGTAAAAATTTGGCGCTTTCTGTTGATTTGGGGTAGCATCGAATATGCTCTAGCCACAAAATTTGGTGGAGAGGTCAGGGCACACGAGATATCCAATACGCAGAAAGGGTTTGGGCAGATTCTAAATAGTTTAGGAGATATTAAAATAATTAATATTTTAATGCAGTCCCTAAGTCTAAACTTAGGGAAAATAAAATATTAATGTGTATTAATATGAATCTGTGTTAGAATGATCCAAAAAACATGGATCAAGCCAGATCTAATCTTAGCCATTGATTAGGGACTTAATCTCAACCGTTGATATGTCAATAGGAAAAGTATAAGAGGAGGCTTGAGGGTCACTTGGAGAACACACCAGAGTGACCAGTCATTCTATTCTCTAGAGCTGAGTTTGCTAAGAGAGATAAAATTAGTGATCAGGAGGTGAAGCTAAGGGGAATTTGAGTACAGAGAGATAGAGAGGAAGAGATAGTGCTGGGAGAGCAGCGTAGTAGCCAAGGAGAGTGACACATAGCTAGCCAGGGCTCACGCAGGGCCACATAGAGGTAGCCGAGAGCTATGCAGAGCCTTAGAGAGGCTAGCGTTGCTAACACAGAGGGTCAGAGGGCTGACACAGGCCCTTCTAGGGTTGACGCAAAGGGCGAGAGGGCTGTCACAGGGCCTCCCAGGGCTGACGCAGACCCATCCGGGGTGACGTAGAGCCATCGTGAGGCCGAGAGGGGCTGACACAGTCTAGAGAGAGGCTGACGCTGGGGTTTTTGGGGCATATTTATGCTGAGTAGTTTCCGGAAGGATTATCCAGGGTTTCAGCTGGAAGATTTGTTAGAAACTGGGAGTTATTACTCTAAGGAAATTATTTGTTGGGTAGGCCAATTTTGGCACCCAATTTGTACTTTGATATTGCTTAATAAGAAAACCCTCAGATAGCTACACTGATTTTCCCGCATTGGGTTTTTCCGGGGACATTGGTCCAAAAATAGTGGTGTCATGTGGTGTGTTTGTTCTTGTTTCTTTTAGTTTCTGATCTATAATATGTTGAGCATGCACTGGTGTTTATTTTCAGTATTTACTTTGTAAATAACTTGTTAAAGAAAAATAACAAGTAGGTAGGAATAAATTAGAAAAAATGCATGAAGAAGGGTTCTAAATTAACTAAACTTAGAAACTTCAACATGGTATCAGAGCGTGATTGCAGATCACAGGAGGAATAAAAGACATTAGCTGAGCGGAGCAATAACAACAGAAAACCACTGTCCTGAGGTGACAAAAGCTGTTTCTAGCAGCGCAAAAGCCAAGGAAGTGTGACGCAGAGCCATCCAGATCCATGCAAAAGAAGTCAGGAACTGCGCAGAGCCTCAAAGAGGCCAGCGTTGCTGACATAGAGGGCTGGAGAGTTGATGCAGGGCATCCCAGGGCTGACACAGATCCATCCCGGGTGACACAGATCCAACGTGAGGCAGAGAGGGGCTGACGCAGATCACAAAGAGGCAGTTGCTGGGGTCTAGAAGGCTACAAGAATATTGCAGAGTGGAGCTAGTGAGGTGTTGTAGTCAGAATAATACCTGACAGAGTAAGGCCAGAGGAGTTGTTACCGAGGGTTTCTAGCCGAGGAACCTAGATTAGTAGTGCAATTGCACAAGACGATTAGAGTAGGGGGCATCTCAACAAGCGGCAGAAGGATTTCCAGGAGGGAAATCAGGACTCAGAGGGAGTCCATAAGATAACTTATAGACGAGAAGTAGAGACTCAGAGAAGTGGAATAGAGAACTTCTAGGAGGGAAGTAGAGGAGCATCATGTCACTACACTGGGTAAGAGACCAGGATAGATTGGATGGAGCATCGAACTTTGCAGTTTGGAAGGCCAAAATCTTATCAGTGCTTGACAAGAATCGTGTCAAGAACTTCGCCTTGAAGGTAGTAGCTATCCCAGACAACCCTAATGATAATGCCATGTACGAAGAGGTGATGGCGAGGGCCAAGTGCATTATCTTTAACAGGGTCAAGGATCATGTCGTACGACATATAGTTGAGAAGGAAACGATAGTTGAGATGTGGGAGGCTCTCAAGAACCTGTACCAACATACTTCTATGTAGAGAATAATTCTGCTCGAGAACCAGATGAGGTCGTATCAGATGAAGAAGGGTTAATCGATTGACACCTTCCTCGGAGGAGTGAATGAGATCCGAGACCAGTTGACTGCTATAGGAGCAACACCAGATCAGGAGCTTATGGTGAGGATAGTCCTAAATGTTGTCTTAGAGGATTGGGAAGTGTTTGTCTAGAGTATCCTAGGCAAAGGGACTCTCCTACCTTGGGATGAGATGTGGGCGGCCCTTCGCTAGGAATATATCAGACGATAGTTGAAGACAGGTAGTAGTAGTAAAGGGATCAAGGTCAAGAAGGAGGAGGAGGATGTGGCCCTAGCATCTGAGGGAAAGCAGGAGAAGTGGAAGAAGAAAGATCTCTCCAAGATCAAGTGCTTCCACTGTGGGGAGATGGGTCATTATGCGACCTAGTGCCTTAGGAAAAAGAGTAAGGGAGGATCTTCCGAGACTAAGGTAGCGCTAGCACGGGTAGAGAAAGAAGTTTTGACAGACGATGACTGTGCCATGAGTGCACACACACCACTTGAGCGGAAGTGGGGGGACATCGAGTTGTAGTCAGAAGGACTACAAGCAATGAGGGGCAACAACTTAGAGGTACCTAGCCTCTTGGATTAGACCTTGCTACGAGAGCCCCGAAGAGGAGTAGCAAGACTAGCTGAGTGGGTAGAGATGGATCCAGATAGAGCGGCAGGGAGAGCTACAGTGCAGGACTCCATAAACAACGCAGATCTACCAAGCTACAACAGTGCGAAAGGCATAGGAGTGTTACACTAGTGCAGGAAGGCACAAAGAGGTGTGCAACGGTGCGAGATGCAGGGAGTTGTTGCAGCAACGTAGAGGTCAGAGAGAGGGAGCACTTGTCAGTGGTAAAGGGAGCTTCAGCAACAGTGGACGTTTCTAGCCCAATAGGGAGGTTCGTTGGGAGATTAGTTACTTACTTCTCAGTAATTGAGTTGTAGTGCAACAGTGGGCAGCACGATGCAACATGCTGAGAGGAGGTGCAGTGTGGATGCAGTGCTAGGAGAAAGGACTAGCAGTAACATAGATGCAGAGGGAGCTGTTGTACATATGCGACAATGGCAGTGGCAGAACCATGGGTAGCAGTACAGGAGGTAGCAATGCAGAGGATGCTGGGCAGGAAGGCCTAGCATCAACACAGGTACCGATGCCAGATGATCAGTGTAATACTTAGTGAGGAATATTACTAGAGCACAATCCTTGCTAAAAGGGAGTGTTGATTTGGGGTAGCATCGGATGTGCTCTAGCCACAAAATTTGGTGGAGAGGTTGGGGCACACAATATATCCAATACCCAAAAAGGGTTTGGGTAGATTCTAAACAGTTCAGGACATATTAAAATAATTAATATTTTTAATGGAGTCTTGTTGTGGCTAGCAACAACCCCCCTTCTTATTCAGTTTTATCATTAATACTAAATAAGTGGGGACCGTTATTAAAAATTCAAAAAAATCGATTAATGCTTGTATTTCCTTCTTTAATAAAACTTACTATCATAAACTTAAGAGAATACCCCCTAGAAATCCAAAAAACTTAAGTTTTATGATAAGTTAGGATAAAATCATTCCTAAAGAAACATCATTTCGCAAAAAGGGTAATGGATGCCTCCCTACAACCAGAATTCTAAGATTGCGAAATCGCGATGCGAAACTACACACTAAAAACATTCATCACATCGCATGCTTCAAATATCACTTACGGTGAAATACCTCAAACCTCCGATATGCAATGGCACATATTGCAAATCTTATCTCGCAGAAAACATATTAATGGATGATTGTCATACGTTACAAACCAGCGATTTGCGATTCCGCGATATTGCGATCCACGATACTGCGATCTGCGATATGCAAAGTAAATCGCAAATCGCCTCATCGCAGATCTTTAGGGCTCATGGTTCGAAATTTTTTTTCCATAAACTGAGACCTGGTTATGCGCATTAATGATTAATGAATGAGTTAGTTGGAAATCATTAATGAAGCATAGATTTTGATCTGATCGAAGAGCTATTTCATGTAAGATGATATATTTTATATGTTTTCGACATTTAAAGCTTTCCTGTCACCTTTTTCTTATCATTATTCTCATCTCATTTGTAAACTGCAGGAACGAAGATCAGAGAACTATACATAGCAGTGTTTAGGATATTATGGGAAAGAAGGGGAAGCTCCGAGCTCAGAAGACAAAGAAATGACACCCTTATATACAAACACCGTCTGTAACAAAGATGCTGGTATTACTACTTGGGAAGGCATGTATAATCTACTGGAGGAAGAAAATCCCAAAGTAATGGAGGTTACAACGACTACAGGCTCACATGGATCTTTTGAGGCGTCTATTACATAACTAGCTTGCTCGTTCTTGCACCGAATAGCGGCAAGGCCCATAATTCTTCCATACGCGGACATGGTTAAATGGGTACTGGATAGTGTCGACATCACAAACAGACAATTTAAGACTCAGGGTCAAGGACTCATAGGCTCGTTCACTACACAAGATTTGAGGCTCATGTATCATCTACCAGAGCCATAGGCGACTTATAACAAACAGTTCATGGAGAAGTTCGCTAAAGAAAATGAAGATTTGGCAGAATGCACCAAGGACTGGTCAAGAAGGGACGAACCACGAAAAAAGGATAAGCACGGTATGTATAGCACTGGTTCCCTCACCTCCCCGTATTGCTTTGCTACTGCTACGCTCTGTAGAATTTTTGGGAGGCCAGACATTAACAAATTTTCATCTGAATGGCTACCATTATTGGATGCCACCATTAATGCCACTATTGTAGATTGGGCAAAGATATTGTTTGACAATTTAGCCACAAGCATTTTGAATTACCAGTCTAAAAGAACTATTTCTCAGAGAATTTATCCCCCTTTCTACTTATCTGCATATGTGATGGATGCAATTTGTTATATTTCCAAGTTTCCTTTGATGGGTTGGAAATGGACGACTCAAGATCCCTCACCCATTCATATTTATCACAAAGAATTGTGGGATTCAAATTTCACTCCTCATTTCTTCAAGATTTGTCATGGAATCATGTTACCTTTGTACAAAATGTTGTACGATAGGGATGCTCCAAGATATTCTCCCAAAGCGGAGGTCGATATAATCCCTGTTGTGAGATGTTTTGGAGAAGAACTTTTTACATATGTTAAGGTATTCAGAAGTCTTGCTTCCCCTCATGTCTTACCTTTATATGTTCTTGATAAACTACTAGCATGAGAAATTTCTTATCAGACCTGCGGAGAAGGAGGTGTGACTAAAGATTTGAAGGACAAGAAGAAGGCCATTTGGTTGCAATTTCCTGTGTCCTGTGGGGCCTTTTCACTATTTGATGTAGGCCATGCATTTAAAGAAGTAAACAACATGACATGTCTACAGTTGTTCAAATTTCCAAGAAGACCGTTCGACCCTGCTGATATTGTTAAAAATTTCACTATTGCAGTCAAAATAAAGGTGTTTTCTAAAGAATATTATCTTTTTAATGATATGTTACAACAGAAAAACACACTTAAAGAAGTTCTGCATTCAACCTAGATGCAACTTCCTCCAGCAGAATTTCAAGAGTTCAAAATATACAGAGAAAGGAGGTTAGCTAATATCCATTTGGATAAATTACGCTTGGAACCCATAAGGGAACCAACTCCCAGTATCAGGCTCAGTGGAGGTTCAGACATAGACATATCTAAATCCAAGTCTGGAAAAGAGACGTCAGAACACTCCAAGAGGTCCGAAAGTGACCACAATAAAAGCGAAGGGTTAGTAAGGGATACTGCCCAGTTGAAGGAGCTCCCATAGCAACAGGCTTTGACCTCTCCCCAACTATATCCTCTCTCTCTCTCTTCATCCAGCCACCATCAACCAGAACTGAGCTAGATAAAGAATGGGATACATTTAATGATTTAATCAATATTGAAGGACAAAGCACAAAGACACCTGAGAGTAATGTGTAGACAACGAAGGATATGGTCATATGAACAATTAGCAATGTCCCAGAAATGGAACATATTTCCATTACCCCATCCTCTGAACTTATGCTCAAAGTAGAGGAAATTCCTCCTCTTGATGTATTTTACACCCCACAGCATAAGGCTATGGTGAGAAGACAAAGAAAGAAAAGGAAATTGGAAAGCGTGCTCTCTCATGATGCAGAGAAATTAGACATCCTATGGCAAGATCCTAACACCGATCCCACTAAAAATCTCACTAAATTATCTCAGATCGCAGGAGCATATGGCTCTGCGACCATTGATAAAGCATCTGAAGTACAACAAATACTGAAAGATAAAGAAGATCAAATAAAGGTTTTGCAACAACAGCTACAACAAGCCAACACCAACAACGAGGCATAGAAACAACTTGAAAGATTACAACAGGACTTTCAACAAATGCAGATAGGATACCAAAACAATTTGGCTGAAAGAGAAAAACAGTTACAGGTTATGCAAGAAATGCACAAGGATGATCCTAATCTTACAAAATTCGTCACAAAATCCATTTCCTTAAATGATCAGCTACTACAGCAACAAGAAGCATTGTGCCAAAGAATATCACATTGGAGCTCTTATTGTGAAATAAGCGATAAAATTACTAATCAAGTCGTGGACCTGCGACATGATAACGATTTAATTGATAAAAGAGTCACTGAATATTTGGCTTGGCAAGAAACAGAGGAAGGGAAAAAGGTAGGCGCGCCAATAATCAATGACACTCACAAAGAGATGCTCTTTAACAAATGGGATGCACAGATCAGGAAAGCAGAACAAGCGGCAGAAGAAGCAGCCATAACAACAAACAATGTCATTGATTGCATCAATGAAAATTTACACAGGGAAAATCTAATCTCAAAGACCACTCCAGGATATCTACCAAAAGTACAACATATGCAGACAAGCTGGAGGCAGAAGGCTCAAGAAAAGACAAAATCAATCAAAAGATTAACTAAGTTGAATTGGGATTCTTATTGGGCGTATCTGGTAAAACCACACAGCCAGTGCATGACTCTCAAATGCATCATTAATTCTGCCGAGAAGATGGCGCTAGCTCTTGCTGATTCTGTTTTCGCAGGACAACTAAAGTCGGAAGTCTGCCAGCCAACTCTCCTCAAGTAGATGTTGAATGCATGCGATTTCAAGGAACAAATACACAGATAGTTAGTTTTACATTTAGTTTTAGTGTTAATTTTGCTTTATTTTTTCCTAAAATGAGGACGGTCATTTAAACCGCATCCTACATTTTTGTAATAAATCATTTTTAGATTTAGTTAATAGTATTTAAACCCTTCTCATGCATTTAGAGAAGGGTCCTGGAATTTGTCAAAAACTTGTCCTCAGAACATGCACTTTTGCATCCTCCGAGGAGGTTTTGATGAATGAATGGAACAAGATTTATTGATATCTGCATTTAATATCTACTACTGATGTTGCACTTTTGTACTCTTAGTGGATATTGGATTAAGAAGAGATAAATCATTATTGCTTGAAGCTCATGAGTAGAACTAGTTATAAATGATACTTTTATCTCTTAACTATTTTTGCCTATGTGTTAAAGTGATATTCATGTTCAGTTATTTATGTATGAACGCGTGAATGCTTGAGTTATCATTTGGCACTTCTGTACGGTGATAGCTATTTATTTATGCTTAATATATGAGTAGCTTATTATGCGATATGTTTTTCACAACTGTTTCGTCTAACTTTTTATACGAAGTGGTTTATCTTCATTGAATTCTTTCCTCACAGAAATTGAATGATCTTTATTACCAATTGTTATTTGAAATCATTTTAGATCGCATAATAGAAAGATTACATCTCGGGTTAGTTTAGAATTAGATATTTTTGTTTATTAGAATACAATTGCATGTTATTAGATTAGATTTAGAATAAAAGCATTTCACTTAGGAACTTTTAGAAAGGAAATATCAATTCTCAATACACACACACATGTATGGGAAACTGGTCCCATATCCCCAGCCAGACCCACTATACCAAATGGAAAAGGAGCTGCTAACCAAGGTCTGGACCGGGTAGGTATCCCCCTTGTTGTAGACTCGGTTTTCGGGGCTTCAACATATTTGGTCCTAGAAGGAGGGCCCCGAACTGTGAATGGCAAGTAAATCTAAATCTAAATACCATTTTGAGAGTAAATCTCCCTCATAATCTCCCCCAACTTCTCCATCGCACTTAGAATCTTTAAAACCTGAGCAAGAAGTCGAAAGAACAACAACCACTGCCACAAACCCTGACAATTCATAAAAATCTACTATTGAACCTCCTAAAGTTGAATCTTTGATCCATAAACTTCAATGATTTTCTATATCACCTCAAAGATCTGATAAATCTCAAGGCAATGTGACTTCTCAATATAACCCTGCTCATCCTCTCACCAGATTAAAGAACGAAAATTTTGGTATTGAGCCAACTGAGTTACCTCTACCTACAAGGAAGAGAGCAAGGAAATCACCGAAAGGGTTTGATAGCGAGACTCTTTCATCATCATCATCCATCTCAACCTCTCCACCGTGAAGTCAACCATCCACCCCTCCACTCACTATAACAAAAACCTATGATTAGTGTCCCTTTTTTCTTCCTTTTTTGCATCTAGAGCCCATTTTTGGTGCTATTTGTGTCCATTTATCAAATACAATGTAAAACTTGATGCAAAGTGTACACTGAGTTTTGCACCAGTTTTGCACCAAGTCTTACACCAAGTTTAGCACCATGTATTGTAATAGGATTTGCACCAGATTTTACACCAGGTTTTATGCCAAGTTTTGTGTCATCCTTTGCACCATGTTTTGCATCAAGTTTGGCACCTAATTTTATTCACCAACTTTTTCATCCTCTATTGCATCCAATTTGTGTGCCTTCACTTGCATCAACTTTTGCATCATCTCTTGCATCCTCTTTTGCAACATTTTTAAAATCATTTTTTGCATCCATTTTTGCATCCCCTTTGCGCCAAGTTTTACATTGAGCTTTGTGTCTAGTTTTGTATCTACTTTTGTTGCATGCACTTTTACATATTGTTTTGCATCCATATTTATATCCTCTTTTTCATCTGTTATTGTGTCCACTATTGCATCCAATTTTCTTGTGCCATAATTTGCACCTACTTTGGCACCTCCCTTTGCACCCATTTTTGCTTCTAAATTTTCATCCATGATTGCATCCTCATATACATCTAGGTTTTCATTAACTTCTACATCTATTTTTGCATCCCTTTTTGTATCCACTTTTGCGTCAAGATTTGCATTTGGTTTTGTGTTTCATATTGCATCTACTTTTGCATCGAATTTTGTTGCATCAACTTTTGCATCCATTGTTGCACCCATGTTTACGTCCACTTTTGCATCCCTTTTTGCATCTTATTTTGCATCTTCATTTGCTTCTTTTTTTCATCTACCATTACATCCACTTTTTTTGTGACACAATTTGTGTCATGTTTTGTACTTACCGTTGTACCCGCGTTTGCTTCCAATTTTGCATCCATCTTTGCATCGACTTTTGCATCAAATATTGCATCTATTTTTCATCCACTTTTATGTTGGGTTTTGCATATCATTTTGTATCTTCTTTTACATCTAGTTTCATTGCATCCAATTTTGTTTCTCCTATTGCAGCCATGTTTGCATCCACTTTTCCATTCCTTATTGCATCTAAGTTTGCATCTTTTTTGTGTTTGTTATTACATCCACTTTCTCATCCAATTTTTTTGTGCCATATCTCGTGCATATAATTGCAACCCACGTTTTCTTCCACTTTTGCATCCACATTTGCATACTCTTTTGTGTTCAAGTTTGCATCAAATATTGTTTATGCTTTTTGCATCCCATTTTGCATCTACTTTTACATCCACTTATGATGCATCCAATTTTGCATCTAATTCTGTGTCCACTATTGCACCCATGTTTGGTCCATGTTTACATCCCTTTTTTCATCCAAGTTTGCCTCCTTTTTGCATCTAAGTTTGTGTCCTTTCTTGCATTCATTGTTGTATCCCCATTTTTTTCACCACAATTCATGCTAAGTTTTATGCCTACTATTGCACCCATGTTTTCGTCCACTTTTTCATCCATGTTTGCATCCTATTTTTTGTCCAAGTTTACATCAACTATTGCATCTACTTTTTCATCCACTTTTGTGTATTTTTTTCTGTCTTGTTTTTCATTTACTTATGTTGTTTCCACTCTTCATCCAATTTTACATCTATTGTTGCCCCCATTTTTTTTTTCACTTTTTCATCCCTTTTCCAACACTCGTCATATTTTTGCATTGATTATATTTCTTATGACATTGACAATTATGAAAAATTGATGACAATGTCAATAATTATGATGATAATGATAATGAAGATTATGACGATGACATGAATTGTGATTATTATGATAATGAAAATGATGATAAATATGATGGAGTTACAATGAGAATGATGATGACGATGCTAATGACCTTGGCCATGTTCCCAATTTTTAAATGTTGTCATGGTCATAATCATAATCATTATCTTTGGCGACGTCTTCCAAGTCATCGTCATTATCATTATTTTCGTCTTGGTCATCATCAACAACAATAATGGCATGAATGATGATTATGATGTTCATGATAAAGATCACAACAATAATGATATAAATTACATTAATTATGATGATGTGGATGATGAAAATTATAATGATGATGATAATGTTAGTGATGAGATGATCATCAATCATCTCTCAAAAATAAATTTTTTATTTCTCTTGCATATATCATGTGCCCTAACAACCCTTTTTCAAGCACTCGTAACATTTTTTTTGTTGATGATATTTCTTACGACACCTATAATTATGAACAATTGATGACAATGTCCATAATCATGATGATGATGATGATGATAGCATGAATGGTGATTATGATGATAATGCAATGATGACAATAATGATGACGATGATGGTGTTGATGATGACGATAATGAAGATGATGACACTCCCTTTAAAATAGGGAGGTACTCATAATGAGAAAAAAAGTACACTCAAGTTGAAATATTCATATAAGAAGGGATCTGGGTTGATAAGCATCAACGATGATTTACATCATCATAGCTAACAATGTCAAAATAGCAAGGCCTTGACTAACAAGTTTTATCTCTCCATTAGATCAGAGCACAATGTTGGGAGGCATATATTTGAACACCACTACCTCTTTAGGCACTTACCCCACCAGGATGTTCACCAGGTATGTTATCACATGATCATTTCCTAATCCACTGTCATAATATTTGACACCAGGAAATGTCAATCCTCATGACTATTCTTATCTTGGATTAATGTACTTGACTTGTGGCGGTTAGTCCTAGTCAAAGTACAAATTGTCAAAGAATATTGGTCCCAAATGTTTATCCAATCCACCATTCTCCCTAATGGTGTCTTTACTAGGCTTACGACTATTAGTCCTGGCCATAGTACATGACACATGGATAATAAGGTGTCCACCCTCACTCCCTTTCAACTAGGGAGGATACATCCACAAGCATAAGATTTTCTCAAGAATACCTATCATTTTCATAGAGAATAGCATCATTAATTTGTTTTCATCGCATGATGCCTTAATGATTAAGCATTCATAGATTCTTAGCAAAATATTTCCCCTTTTTTCATTTGTGATGAATGAAAATCAAAAAGTGAAAGCCAAAACCATTAAAGATACACTGTAATGATTTATCTAAGTCTAAACTCTAAGGTTGAAGTGAAAATTCATGTAAATGTTATATCTATGAGTTGTGCCAAACTTATGAAAACATTATTCCCTAAGTCCTATATATAAGAAAAAGAAATAAAAATAATGCCCAATGAATGGTAGCTCATGTATTCACTCCCTCTTTGGATAACATATCAATATATACACTCCTAGTCGCACTTGATGACATGTTTGTGATGTTGGATTTAAGACTTATGTGGTTTATATTTTCTAATTTAGTAACCGGAGAACCCACAGTAAAAACCATTTTTCGTCAACGTTTCAAATCCCAACAGGGATCCATCATCAGGACTTCTTGAATGTTGATAGAAGAAGAGCTGGAATTAGGGTTTCAAATACTTTTGAGGTGAGTAGATTTAAATGGATGTCAGTTGTTTTTATCTTTTTATATTCTGTAATCATAATAATAATTTTGAAGTATTTTTAAAAGAATTTTTTAAAAAATATTATTAATACAGTTATTAATGTAAAAATGAATAAATACTTTGATTATTTAATCTGTATGCATCATGTTACTATTAAATTGTTTATTTTTATACTGGTTTAATTAATTATAGATTCATTAATAGATTGGATCTCAAAAATAATTACATAATACAACCATTCATAGAATTAATAGTAATATTGTATTCAAAATTATTATAATAAATATTTTATTTGATTAAATATTCTATTAATGATTTAATATTTATTAGTATTTAATATTAATAGTGTAATTAATAAATTTAAAATATACATTTTTATATATTCACATTACTAAAAATATATTAATATTAATAATAATATTTAATTAATAATATTTACGTAAATAATAATATTATGTTAATGTAATGTATTAAAAGTAACCTCTCCACTCTAATAATTAATATAATAGTTCATAATAATATCGAATCCTAATAATTACTACTAAATGATTAATTTTTTATTTTATTAATAGTTTAATTAATTATTAGAATTATTCATAGGTTTTAATAATTAATAAATAATAACATTTCATAATAATAATTAATGATAATAGTAATATCTAATATCATAATTATTATTGTGTTGAAAATTATTATTGTTGTTGAAAATTATTATGGAGAATAACGATGAAAGAAATGCTACTAACTACTAAATGCTAGAATAGGAGAGGGAGATATCAACTTACTGAGCGTTATACCTGAGATGTACTGGGGATCTTAATTTCTCTGATTAAGGGGAGCCAGCTTCCACTAATCTCAATATGATTGTCCCTATTGAGATTATGTGGATGTTTGATAATCTCAAGAGCTTCTCTGATCTTTCGCCTATGATGTTTTTCTTCCCATGCGATAATTGAAGCGTTTTCCAAGTAGACCTAGTGCTTGGTTTTTTAGGAATGCTCTGCAAGGGCCGAAGTTCGAGACCTTTCATTCCTAATATCAGCTCCATGTTCCTTGAGTCTTGTCTGCAGGGATCGAATGTAACTTTTTCCACATGAACAATCTATTTTTATAGACTCCCTTAAGCTGATGCTTATTAATATTATCTTTGACATACCTCATACCTTGCCTAATAGTTCCAGGCGCTGAGAATTGTGTGATTATGTTTTTCTTTCTAAGGATTTTAGCAATCTTGTCTGTCACTCCTTCAATAGAAGGTAGAAAAACCCTTCCACCCTGAGGTTGGTCTTGAGCCTTCGGTTTATGAGATAACATCTTTCTTTCAGCTCTCTCTGTAGCTATTTTAATTTCTTTTTCTTTGTAGCCTATACCTTTAAAATTTGAAACTAAATTCTTCTTTTCTTCATCCAAATGCTCAGAGTCAGAAATTCGAAGGGCTCTGATGGCAAGAGTGTTTAGGACACCAAACTTCTGGGTTGGGTGATGGTGGTAATCAGCGTGGAGGTAGCTTTCTGTGTGGGTTGACTTCCTAAAAACCTTATGTCCCAAAGAGCCATCCTCCTTCCTAATAATGAGAACGTCTAAAAATGGGATGCTCATGTTTTCTTCTAGCTCCATAGTAAACTTTATTTCTGGGGAGATAGAGTTGAGGTGAATAAAAAACTTGTCAAGTTCTGATTTACCATGAGTCCATTTTATATTGGTATCATCGATGAATCATTTCCACCAGGACTGGCTTCAAAGGGTATGATTCAAGGGCTTTCTTTTCAAAGTATTCCATGTATAAGTTGGCCGCAATTGGTGAAAGGGGTGATCCCATTGCCACTCCAGATGTCTGCTCATAATATTCTCCTTGGAAGGTGAAAATAGTTGATCATAAACATATTTCAGCCAGTCTAGCAGTTCTTGGATCAGTAACATCTTTTATAACCCGAATGGCTTCATCAAGAGGAATCTTGGTGAATAAGGATACTACGTCAAAGCTAACAAGGATGTCGTCACGGTCTACCCTCTCATTTTTAATAAGATTTACAAAAGCATGTGAGTCCTTAATGAAAGAATCAGTATTCCCAACAAGGGGCTTAAGGATTTTAGCAACATACTTAGCGAGCTCATAGGTTGGGGAACCAATGGTATTAATATTGGCCTAAGAGGAACACCCTCTTTATGGATCTTGGGTAAACCATAAATTCTTGGGATGGTTTCACAAGAATGGATTAATTTTTTCTTTAATTTATCCTCAAGGTTGGAATCTGCAATTGTCTTTTTTACCTCCTTCAATCTTGGGAATGGGATTATTGTTCAGCTTCTTGTAACTGCCACATCTGAGGTGTCATTTTACATACATAGTCTACTTTATCCAAGATCACTACTACCCCTCCCTTATTTGCATTAAGAATCACAATTTTATCATTGTTTCGCATGGATTTAAAGGCAATTTGTTCTTCTTTTCTTAGATTACTTTTGGGCGCTTTGGCTTTTCTCAAAATGAGGGAAAACTCCTGCCTTAGTGCTTCCTTATCCTGCAATGAAGTCCTCTTTTCCCCTTGCATTTTCACTTCATTTAAGCACCTAATTGAGGATCTAGGGAATGTTTGTTGCCTAAGGGTTTCATGTATACTCTTGGTTTACTTATGTCACACTATGGTCAATTTATGTGACAGAGTGAAATACTTAAGTTTGTGGAGTTATTAGAACAGTGTATTAAGGTAGTAACCACACACACATGTATTACATCTCATTGATCCACATGTGTGGGTTGGGGACTCATTGCTTGAGAACTTTAATGGAGACTACTTTGGGCTTTGATGGTATAGCTTAGAAAATATCTTCGTAAACATTGTGATTCATCCTTTCTTTTCCTCGAGACACTTGATAATATTGAAGTCACCCCCAATAATCCATGGAGATGAGAAGTATAAATTACATGTGTTGGAAATAGAATTGAGAAATAGAGGTTTTCCATTTGTAATATTGGAATCATAGACATTGGATACATGATAGTAGTCCTCGATGTCAATTAACTAAACTTGTATTGTCATAATGTGAAAAGAGGTAAATATATTGGTAACCTTGATGTCATGATCATTCCAAATAATATCCATTCCATCCATGTATCTCTAAGCATAAATCACTACTAATCGGCAATTCCTCCCCCATTTCCTAATTATATGAGATAGAACCTCACTTAATATTTTTGTTTCTTATATCAACATTATTGATGTGTCCTTTGCGTACCATTTTTCTTTTAGGAGTCTTTGTTTTCCTTTACTATTGATACCCCTCATGTTTTATGAGACTATTTTCATGGAGAATTTACATAGAAAGGAATTACAATGTAACTAGAAAAAACATGTTTCAAGCTTTAAGTACTTGGACAATGCCACTTCATGACTGCTATATTTCCTTAACCTGAGACAAAATGGTGAACTTGATGGCCTTAAGGGAAGTTGATCAATGAAAATCTCAAAAAGAGGTGACTTTTGACTTTATCACATACAAGTTAATATACTAAAAAAAATATCCATAACAATTCCATCAATCAATGAATGATTAAAAAAAACCATCCAAAACAATTTCATCAAGCAATGAATCATTACATTATAAAATACAATCTATAAACTTTTTGGGAACTTTTTGCTAAACCACGCTCAAAACCAACATATTTAATATTAATATTTAACAATAATATGGAAAATAACACATTTTCATAAATTAAATATCATGTTATCAAGCCTAAGAAATGTCACTAACAGAAAACTAAAAAGCATGCAACTAATGGGAGTGACCACTTAAGGCCGCTGTTAGAGTCGGTCTGGTCAGTCCTTCGTCGGAGATCAAAACTCTTTATGCATTTCATTTTTAGGTGTCCCGCTCCATTCACCCAGTTGCATTCCGCTAGGGGCATGCCATAATCTGATGGAGAAGGTCTTGGTAGTCATTCCCCCTCATGTCTGGCTCCTGTTGGCTCAGGTCTTTTGTCAATAATCACCAAAGTCCATGACAGTCAAGGTCTAGTCCTTTAAAGGACAAAATTCATTCTCAATGTTTAGGTCTAGGGATTCATCAATTTGGTCTTTGAACATGTCCAGTAAAGCCATGCAGGCTAGAGTGAGGCCCTTACATAGTTATGATTTAGAGAGCTTCATCGTCATGTGTATAGACCTCGACTCTTCTTCAAAACTTTGTTTTGAAGAAAAGTCAAACAGTGTCATTTATGGCAAAATTTTCAAAAAAGTCGTCAGTTGATTTCTTCAGATGCAGTCATGGTTTCCGTGGCCGAATGTCCTGTCGTGCAATCCCTGCAAAAAGTGCCGAAAATTTCATCATTTGAGCTAAAATTTCAAAGGGAAAGTGGAAATCAGCGTGTTTTAAAGTCAGTGAAAAAGTGTCAAAACACAACATTAGAAAAATGGGTTTTCAAGGAAGCAAAAATTTAACCCATCACTTCCAAGGCTATATATACAAGTTTTCATCAAAATCAAAGGCATTTTGCTAATCCAAGCCTTGGAGAAATGTTTCAAAGGGCGTGAGTGTGCATCATGAGTGTTTGAGGGAGTTGGAGGCAGTTTCAAGGAGCATGGTGCACACAGAGGGCGCGGCGCACACAGAGCCAGCCCGCAGTTCAAATTTTCCGCAGGCGCGACGCATACCCAGGGCGTGGCGCACTGGGTTTTGCGCACGGCTCACATAGACCAAGGGTCGAAAAAAGACCAAATCACCTCCAACTTTTTGTGAAGCCCATCAAATTGAAAGGTAGGCTCTTTGACATCATTTGTTCATCAAGTTTTATAAATGATATGGTGTTTTATGGAGATGTTTGAATGCAAACAAATTCATAAAATCAACCACAAGAAATCACCAAAAACCATGATGGCTAGGGTTGCTAGGGTGTGGTGTTAGTACCAAGGTTTCATTTCACCCCCCATTTTCCCATCACCTACCATTTTTCCTATCCTCCCTTTCTCATTTCTCCTAATATCCCTGCCCTAAATTACTACCAAACCCTCTCCCCTATCCCTCTACTCTTTGGTCAACCTAAAACCCCAAACCCCTCCCATATCCCTAAACTAATTTCTCCCTATAACCCCTATTCCCATCACATTACTCCCGTCCTAATACTCCCTGTTTCATTGTTCCCCTTGGTGACAGATATCACAAAGGCACCCAGCCTCACACCATCATCAAAGGGCAGCCTAGGTACAGTACACACAACAGTTATGACATCACAGCATTCGTCAGAGTATGAGATGGAGACACAAAGTGACTCGTCCTCATAAGAGCAGGCTTCAAGGAGACATGAGAAGAGTGGCAAACATGTCAGGGATGAGCCCACTACCCTCACTGAATTACAAGCATGCCCTCTTGCCATGTCATGTTTCTAGCACCCAGCATGTTTTGAATTTTGTCAAAGGGTGGCAAATGTTAGAGTTCATCATGAGTTGGCCCGTCTATTTGTGCTTCATCTACATGGAGGTTAGTCTATCTTGGCCGGGGTCACTTTCACATTGACACCCAAAACTATATCAGTAGCAACAGGTATACCAAATGTTGGAGAATAGTGGCATAAGAAGAAGACGATGAATAGGCAACACTACGAGCCTTACATCAAGGCTAGATTCTTGAGTCAACTCACAAGAGTCTTTCCCTTCATATACTTGAAAGATGATTATGCTCCACTCATGAGATTGATCATGAAATACTTCAACTGTGAGGGTAGGTTCGCTCGACTATATGCCTATCACATCCAGTTGCTCATGCACTTTACCAGGGTGAGGATGATGAACCTCATGTTTTTCATATCTAGGAACATAGAGAGGATGAACACCTTCATGCTGCATAAGACCCCTCAGCAACAACTTAATAGTGTGTATCACTTTGCTCTTATCCGGATTTTGGTAGATCATCAGTTGGGATTGCAGGGCATTGCTTGGGAGGATTTCATCTCCCGTGACTTCTTCAGCACATCACAAGTACTATCAGAGCGAGAGCAAGAGATGGGTGGTCCTTCTCATAAGTATGAACACCATGAGACCACTACCATCCAAGTTTTTGTTACATATCAGAGAGGCAGGAGACACTTGTTTGCAGCAGCAAAGCGAGTGTTATCTCCACCCAGGGTGGAAGGGGCCTCAATTCCAGCATCAACGACACTGGTACTGGACAAGGGAAAGAAGCCCGTGCATGATGAGGGGCCATCAGGTGAACAGGAGACCAATGTCATCCTCATTCAGGATGATGTGGCAGAGGTGGAAAATGCCCAACTTAGGATGACCATTCAGGAGCAGAACACGAAGATCCAAGACTTGTCACTCAATGTGGAGAGGGCTAGATGGATCATCAAGTATCTGGAGCAGAGGAACAAGCATCTTGAGGACCAGCAGGAAATCATGGAGCTACAAACCATCCGTGAGAATCGACAAGCTACCCAGCAAAGGAGGATCAAGCTCACTACCTTGGAGCAAGAGATCAACAACAACCATGAGTCCTGGTTAGAGCAGATCAATATCCACCTGGAGAGACTACTAGAGAAGGCCAACAGAGACAAAACCATACTGAGGAGGATGGCTTGTCATTACAAGGCACGGAACATGAGTGCAAAGGCCCGGATAAGGAGCTTGAAGGCCAAATTGAGCAGAGCAACAAAAGAGGCAAAAGAGCAATATTGGCTTTGAGTCTTGGCTAAAGCTTCTGTGGCCCTGCATAGTGCCTCTTAGAGAACCTCCAGCACAAATTTCAAGAAATTTGGGACAATGTTGGTCACATGGAAATTTTTTGGCACAAACATAGGTTTTTTCTCCCTTTGTGCCGCGCCACTGGTGCAGCGCGTAGGATTGGGAGCTCCAAATGAGAAATTGTTTGCATTTTTGGATTCAGCATGAAAAATCATGACTACTGGCACTCGAGAAAGAAATTTGGGCATGATTTGAGTCTCCAGGAGGTCAAAAACACCCAAAAAATGGCCTCACTACCCCTATTTTGACACACACGAAGCAGTCTTGGGAGAATGAATATTTGGAGGAGAAAATGAGCTCCAAATTCAAAAATTCCACTTGGGTTGGAAAGTAGACGGGATAGGCTTTAGAAAAAGCATACTTCGGCACATTTTGGACTCCTACAAGTGCCTCAAAATTGGCCCCAAAGTGGCGCGGTGCATATAGAAAATGGCGCGGCGCATATAGGAAAAAGGGCCCCATTTGCCTCTGTTTCGCGAAATTTCGATTCGCGACTTTTCATAAGTGGGCCCTCTCATCTACACTTCACTTTTTCAACACCAAAGGTGGCATTTAAAGTATTTTCACTCCAGATGGGATTCTATCCAAGTGGCAAAGGAAGGCAAACAGTCACCCCAAGCCATTTGTCACGTTTGTAACACTACACCTGTAGCTGATGTTTGGTTGTCCACCTTCATTTTGTAATGATTCGAGTAACTCCCCAACCCTTGGACATTCTATCTCTTCATGGAAAATTCTATATATTGTATGCAAACTATTTACAAAGGGTTGGTTGTTTTGTAACTTCTGGGAGACTGTGGGAAAGAAACTTTATTTCTCCATTGTATATTTTTTACAGAGGATTAATGAAAGGCAACGACTCTGTTTCATGAGATTCATGTGGTTGTGAGTGTAGCAAATGTGTCTCTTATGTTTCATATTTATCTTGTTATGTTTCATAGTTCATTTCATATTCATTTCCAGTGAATTTTCTAAGTTAGATAAGGTAGAATTCAATTTTATTGCTTTGCCTGTGGGAAAATTTCATGTTCAGTGTTATTCTTCTGTTGAAAAGGATTCATGTTGCCCATGCCCTTTTCACCCTCCTAAGAAATCTCTCCATTCCACGTTGCTTTCAAACTAAATTGTTGGACTCTTCGCCTATCTTGCCTCATGAACTAATCTGTTTCTTTATATTACATTCTCTGTTCATTGCGGTCCATTGGTCCCATACCATCCCAGAAACACAGTCATTCACAAAAATCACTTCTAGTATCCATATTCACTTACTAGCCTAAGATAAATATTTCACTGTAAGTCCTCTCAAGCCATTTCGTTTATCTATTCACTGAGTGTGACTTGGAGGGAGCCCTCTCCTGTTCTGGTAGGGCTAGCTACCAAACTGAGATTGGTTTGTGGCTACCCTAAATTTTGCCTTCCTTCAGCCTAAGGCTGATTTAGGTGCTAACATAGTGGTGACTCCACTGGGGACGAAATCAATCCCCTTGCTTCTTAATAATTCTAAGCTTCTGAATGATAAGTTTAGGATTTGATAGGCTGAGTAAAGTTGGTTGTGTCCTTTGATTTTTCTCAATAGCACGCTAGCTTCTAGAAGATACACCAGAGCTAATCCAGATCCCGACCCTCCGCACATCTACGAAAGTCCCAATTTGATTTCAAGAATTCAACATCAAGAAAGCTCTATATTGCCCGTGTTCAAATCCCATTCATGCCCCAACATTTTTGAGTATATTGAAGAGCTGGAGTTTGATGAGCAGTTTGAATTATCATTGTTCGAAACCAAATCCGAAAAGGCGGTTGACTCTACTGTCCACAATCCACAGTTTCTTGTAGACTTGGATACGGAAAGGGCTAACTAGTCAATTGATAACTATATAGTAGCTCAGCTTCAAACTCCAATTGCTAGCCCCTTACAAACTGTGCACACTCCTCCAACACCTTCGAGGACAAATCAGCCAAGAGTGATGGCTGCCCGTTTTGCACCCCTTGTTTTGCCTCAAGTTTTAGGTGATATGCCCACAGATTATCAAAGAAAAATCCCATTTTTTGATGGC
>APFE031315644.1:0-64075 GCA_000404065.3 Pinus taeda | reverse complement strand
GCCAACAGAGAAGGGTGTGGAAGAGGTCAATATCGGAACAGCTACAAATCCTAAATTGGTAAAATTGTCCAAAGCATTTCCGCCAAAGATCAAGGAAAAATATATCAGTTTGATGTCTTCATTTGCAGATGTGTTTGCTTCGGACTATTCCGACTTAAAGACATATGATACTAATATAATTCAACACACTATACCCATCAAGCCCAATCAAAAACAATTGAGACAAAAGTTGAGAAGGGTAAATCCAAAGTCGCTGCCATCTATTGAAAAGGATATCAACAGGTTGTACAAATCAGGGATCATTGTGCCAATCAGATTTTCGGATTGGATCTCTAACTTGGTGCCCGTAAGGAAGAAGACAGGTGAGATTCGTTTACGCATTGATTTCATAAATCTCAACAAAGTTTCATTGAAAGACAATTATCCACTACCCAAAATGGACCATATACTTCAGCGAGTAGTGGGAGCATCTCGTATGTCACTGCTTGATGGTTATTCCATATATATCCAAGTTTTTTTCCATGAGGATGACCGAGACAAGATAGTGTTCACCACTCCATGGGGAACCTTTCATTACGCTAAAATGCCTTTCGATTTGAAGAATGTGGGTGCCACATTTCAGCGTGCAATGGACTTGCCTTTTACAAATGAGAAGGATGTCTTTTTGGTGGTGTATTTGGATGATTTGACAGTGTTTTTCAAATCTGATGAAGAGCACATGTACCATCTTAAAACTATCTTCCAAAAGTGCCGAAAATATGGGTTGTCACTGAATCCAAAGAAGAGCTTGTTCACCATGGAAGAGGGAAAACTACTCGGGCACATTATCTAAAAATATGGCATTTGTATTGACCCAGCACGTGTGCAAGCAATTCAACAAATCGATCTGCCCCGGAATAAAAAAGAGATACAATCGTTCAATGGTAAGATGAATTTTCTGCGCCGCTTTGTACCTAATCTTGTTGATCACCGAAGAGAGATGAAAAATATGCTTAAGAAGGACAGCCAAGTGAAATGGATGAAGGAGGCTGTAAAATCTTTCAATTTGGTCAAATCGGCTCTTTCCCCAGCTCCAGTTTTAGTTAGCCCGGACTACACTCAGGATTTCATATTGTTTTCATTTGTTTCAGAGCATACTATGGCAGTGGTGTTATTGCAAAAAAGAGATGATCATGAAAGACCCATTGCATTTTTCAGCAAAGCTACAAGAGACGCAGCCTTAAAGTACAACATCATTGAGAAGCAAGCCCTTGCACTTGTGAAGGCATTGAAATATTTCCAGGTGTATATTCTACATTCTCACATTTTGGCCTATGTTCCTAACACTGCTGTCAAAGATGTTTTAGTGCAGACCGATCTAGAAAGAAGAAGAGGCAAGTGGATTGCAGCCTTGCTGTAATATGATGTGGAAATAAATCCCACAAAGTTGGTTAAAGGACAGGGATTGGAAAAGTCAATGGCTGAATCAAACTTGCATGCCTTGGACATAAATCTGATCGCTGCCTTGTCTGATGAGGATGAGGAAGGATCTTCAATTCAGGTATCTGAAATGTTTGCTCTTTCTCCATGGTATTCAGATATCATATATGTGCTTAAAAATTTTTCACCACCGCCTAGCATGACTAGAAACAAAGTGAGAACACTCAAGTAGAAGGCTGCCAAGTTTTGCATTCTTAATTCTGCACTATATTGCAAAGATCCCGGTGGCGTTTTGTTAAATTTTTTGGTGGAAAAGGAAGAAAAGAAAGTCATGGAGGACTACCACCAAGGAGACTGTGGTGGTCACCTTTTTTGGAAGTCAACAGCAAACAAAATTCTAAGAGCAGGGTACTATTGCCCAACATTGTTTGCCAATGTATATAAGATGGTCAAGCATTGTCATAAGTGTCAGATTTTCGAAGGAAATCAAAAGTTATAGCCTCTACCACTCAAGCCCATTGAGGTGAGTGCCCCTTTCTAGCAATGGGGATTGGATTTCATTGGTGAAATTCATCCTGCTTCTTCTGGACATCATAGATGGATCCTCACAGCCACAAATTATTTCACAAAATGGATCGAGGAAATTCCCACCAGACAAGCTACAGATGCAGTAATCATTTCATTCCTTGAAAATAACATGTTGTCTCACTTTGGTTGCCCGAATAAGCTAATCACTGATAACGCAACAACTCTCAAATAAAAAAGGATGGTAGATTTTTTTCATAAATATCACATCATTTTGGGTCACTCAACTACCTATCATCCGCAAGGCAATGTATTGGCAGAATCTTCAAATAAATCATTGGTCAACATAATTAAGAAGCTGCTGGAAATAAATAAGAAGAGCTGGCATAAGAGGTTGGTAAATGGGCTTTGGGCAGATCTGGTCAGTCAGAAGAAATCCATAGGTACGTCACCATTTGAGCTTGTTTATGGAGTTGATACAATATTTCCTACCTCCCGGTAGTTAAACTTCTTCACGAGGCCAGCAGTGAAGAAGACCCCATGCAGAGAAGGTTGAATCAAATGGTCCACTTGCAGTAGACCAGTGAAGATGTTTTCAAGAACACATCCAAATTGTAGGAGAAAAGCAAGAAAATGTATGACAGAAAGGCAAAGGTGGAAAAATTTTAGGTGGATGATGTGGTGCTGAAGTGGGATCCAAGGAATGAGGAGAAAGGCAAGCACAGTAAGTTCGAGAACCTCTGGAAAGTTCCTTTCAAGATTGCAACATATCAGGGGCAGAATGCCTTTCTTCTGAAGGAAATGAACAGGGAAGATTGTCCAAGAGGGCCGATCAATGGTCGACTGTTCAAGCGGTACCATTTCTAAGTTATTAGCGCTACTTCCACTATCACTGTAAATACCATTATATTTCAGTTTTGCTAGAGTTGGTCAAGTTAGCCTTTAAGTCATTTCAATGTCAAGTTTGAGTCAGTTTTTTCATCATTTCAGTTTCATAAATGAGTCAGAGTCCTGTATTATTTATCGAAATGATGACTCCATAGCCCAATGGATGAAGGCACTATCTGGCTCTTCCAGAGATCTGCTATTCTTGGCACCTCCAAGGAGCTACCATCCCCCATTGGAGCCAATGCTAGAGTCGGTCTGGTCAGTCCTCTGTCAGAGATCAAAACTCTTTATGCATTTCATTTTTAGGTGTCCCACTCCATTCACCCAGCTGCATTCCGCTAGAGGCATGCCATAATCTGACGTAGAAGGTCATTCTAGTCATTCCCCCTCATGTCTGGCTCCTCTTGGCTCAAGTCTTTTGTCAATAATCACCAAAGTCCATGACAGTCAAGGTCTGGTCCTTTAAAGGACAAAAGTCATTTTCGATGTTTAGATCTAGGGATTCATCAGTTTGGTCTTTGAACATGTCCAGTAAAGCCATGCAAGCCAGAGTGAGGCCCTTACATAGTTATGATTTAGAGAGTTTCATCGCCATGTGGATAGACTTCGACTCTTTTTCAAAACTCTGTTTTGAAGAAAAGTCAAAAAATGTCATTTATGACAAAATTTTCAAAAAAGTCGTCAGTTGATTTCTTCAAATGCAGTCATGGTTTCCATGGCCAAATGTCCTGTCATGCAATCCCTGCAAAGAGTGCCAAAAATTTCATCATTTTAGCTAAAATTTCAAAGGGAAAGTGAAAATCAGTGTGTTTTAAAGTCAGTGAAAAAGTGTCAAAACATAACATTAGAAAAATGGGTTTTTGAGGAAGCAAAAATTTAACCCATCACTTCCAAGGCCATATATACAAGTTTTCATCAAAATCAAAGTCATTGTGCTAATCCAAGCCTTAGAGAAACGTTGCAAAGGGTGTGAGTGTGCATCGTGCGTGTTTGAGTGAGTTGGAGGCAGTTTCAAGGAGCGCGACGCATATACTCAGGGGTGCAGCGCACACAGACCTAGCCCTCAGTTCAATTTTTCCACGGGCACGGTGCACACCGAGGGTGTAGCGCACTAGGTTTTATGTGCAGTGCACATAGACCAAGGGCTGAAACAAGGCCAAATCACCTCCAAATTTTTGTGAAGCCCATCAAATTGAAAGGTAGGCTCTATGACATCACTTGTTCATCAAGTTTTATAAATGATATGGTGGTTTATAGCGATGTTTGAGTGCAACCAAATTCATAAAATCAACCACAAGAAATCACCAAAAACCATGATGGCTAGGGTTTCTAAGGTGTGGTTTTAGTGCCAAGGTTCCATTTCACCCATCATTTTTCCCTCACTTACCATTTTTCCTACCCCCCTTTTTCTCATTTTTCCTATTATCCCTACCCTAAATTACTACCAAACCCTCTCCCCTATCCCTCCACTCTTTGGTCAACATAACACCCCAAACCCTACCTTGTCAAAACCCCAAACCCTACCCTATCAAAATACCCAAACCCCTCCCATATCCCTAAACAAACTTCTCCCTATAACCCCTATTCCCATCACATTACTCTCGTCCTAATACTCCATGTTTCATTGTTCCCCTTGGTGACAGATATCACAAAGGCACCCAGCCTCACACCATCATCAAAGGGCAGCCTAGGTACAGTACACACAACAGTTATGATATCACAGCATTTGTCAGAGTATGAGATGGAGACACAAAGTGACTCATCCTCAGAAGAGCAAGCTCCCAGGAGACATCACAAGAGTGGCAAACATGTCAGGGATGAGCCCACTACCCTCACTGAATTACAAGCATGCCCTCTTGCCATGTCATGTTTCTAACACCTAGCATGTTTTGAATTTTTTCAAAGGGTGGCAAATGTTAGAGTTCATCATGAGTTGGCCCGTCTATTTGTGCTTCATCTACATGGAGGTCAGTCTATCTTGGCCGGGGTCACTTTCACATTGACACTTGAAACTATATCAGTAGCAACAGGTATACCAAATGTTGGAGAATAATGGCATAAGAAGAAGAAGGTGGATAGGCAACGCTATGAGCCTTACATCAAGGCCAGATTCTTGAGTCAGCTCATAAGAGTCTTTCCCTTCAGATACTTGAAAGATGAGTATGCTCCACTCATGAGATTGATCATGAAATACTTCAGCTGTGAGGGAAGGTTCTCTCGACTATATGCCTATCACATCCGGTTGCTCGTGCACTTTACCAGGGAGAGGATGATGAACCTCCCATTTTTCATATGCAGGAACATAGAGAGGATGAACACCTTCATGCTGCATAAGACCCCTTAGCAACAACTTAACAGTGTGTATCACTTTGCTCTTATCCAGATTTTGGTAGATCACCAGTTGGGTTTGTAGGGCATTGCTTGGGAGGACTTCATCTCCCGTGACTTCTTCAGCACATCATAGGTACTATTAGAGCCAGAGCAAGAGATGGGTGGTCCTTCTCATCAGTATGAACACCATGAGACAACTATCGTGCCAGTTTTTGTTACATATCAGAGAGGTAGTAGACACTTGTTTGCAGCAACAAAGTGAGTGTTATCTCCACCCAGGGTGGAAGGGGCCTCGCTTCCAGCATCAACGACACAGGTACTCAACAAGGGCAAGAAGCCCGTGCATGATGAGGGGCTATCAGGTGAACAGGAGACCGATGTCATCCTCATTCAGGATGATGAGGCAGAGGCGGAAAATGAACAACTTAGGATGACCATTCAGGAGCAGAACATAGAGATCCAAGATTTGTCACTCAATGTGGAGAGGGCCAGATGGATCATCAAGTATCTTGAGCATAGGAACAAGCAGCTTGAGGACCAGCAGGAAATCATGGAGCTGCAAAGCATCCGTGAGAATCGACAAGCTGCCCAGCAAAGGAGGATCAAGCTCACTACCTTGGAGCAAGAGATCAACAACGACCGTGAGTCCTGGTTAGAGTGGATCAATATCCACCTAGAGAGACTACTGGAGAAGGCCAAGAGAGACAAAACCATACTAAGGAGGATGGCTTGTCATTACAGGGCACGGAACATGAGTGCAAAGGCCCGGATAAGGAGCTTGAAGGCCAAATTGAGCAGAGCAAAAAAAGAGGCAAAAGAGCAATATTGGCTTCGAATCTTGGCTGAAGCTTCTATGGCCCAGCATAGTGCCTCTTAGAGAACCTCCAGCCCAAATTTCAAGAAATTTGGGACAATGTTGGCCACATGGAATTTTTTTGGCACAAACACAGGTTTTTTCTCCTCGTGAGTCGTGCCACTGGCACGGCGTGTAGGATTAGGTGCTCCAAATGAGAAATGGTTTTCTATTTTTGGATTCAGCATGCAAAATCATGACTACTGGCACTCAGGCAAGAAATTTGGGCATGATTTGAGTCTCCAGGAGGTCAAAAACACCCAAAAAATGGCCTCACTACCCCTATTTTGACACACAGGAAGCAGTCTTGGGAGAATGAATATTTGGAGGGGAAAATGAGCTCCAAATTCAAAAATTCCACTTGGGTTGAAAATTAGACAGGACAGGATTTCCAACAAGCACACGTGGGCACATTTTAGACTCCTTCAAGTGCCTCAAAATGGGCCCCAAAGTGGCGCGATGCATATAGAAAATGGCGTGGCGCATATAGGAAAAAAGGCCCAATTTGCCTCTGTTTTGCGAAATTTCGATTCGCGACTTTTCATAAGTGGGCCCTCTCATCTACACTTCACTTTTTTGACACCAAAGGTGGCATTTAAATTATTTTCACTCCAGATGGGCTTCTATCCAAGTGGCAAAGGAAGGCAAACAGTCACACCAAACCATTTGTCACGTTTGTAACGCTGCACCTGTAGCTGATGTTTGGCTCTCCACCTTCATTTTGTAATGATTCGAGTAACTCCCCAACCCTTGGGAATTCTATCTCTTCATGGCACATTCTATATATTGTATGCAGACTATTTGCAAAGGGTTGGTTGTTTTGTAACTTCTGGGAGACTGTGGGAAAGAAACTCTATTTCTTCATTGTATATTGTTTACAGAGGATTAATGAAAGGCAACGGCTCTGTTTCATGAGATTCATGTGGTTGTGAGTGTAGAAAATGTGTCTCTTATGTTTCATATGTATCTTGTTATGTTTCATAGTTCATTTCATATTCATTTCCAATGAAATTTTCTATGTTAGATAAGGTAGAATTCAATTTTATTGCTCTGCCTGTGGGAAAATTTCATGTTCAGTGTTCTTCTTCTGTTGAAAAGGATTCATGTTGCCCATGCCCTTTTCACCCTCCTAAGCAATCTCTCCATTCCACGTTGCTTTCAAACTAAATTGTTGGACTCTCTGCCTATCTTGCCTCATGAACTAATATGTGTCTTTATATTAAATTCTCTGTTCATTGTGGTCCATTTGTCCCATACCATCCCAGAAACACAGTCATTCATAAAAATCACTTCTAGTATCCATATTCACTTACTAGCCTAAGATAAATATTTCACTGTAAGTCCTCTCAGGCCATTTCATTTATCTATTCACTGAGTGTGACTCGAAGAGAGCCCTCTCCTATTCTAGGAGGGATAGCTACCAGATTGAGCTTGGTTTGTGGTTACCCTGAATTTTGCCTTGCTTCAGCCTAAGGTGGATTTAGGTGCTAATAGAACACAAAGCAAAATATCCAACTCTACTCATCTCATAAACAAAATATAATCAAAATTATGCAATAAGTTGTGAATAGTTGGTTTGACTAAGCTAGGAGGTGAATTAAGGTCAATTAAAGCCCATATAATTACTTAATGATGAGGTTCATCACATACGCTGCTCTCATTACTGCAATTATGTGGTGATACCTTGGTGAAATTAATGCAACACCTGGAGGGGTAGCACAACAACATTCATTTGGACATTGCACCATGCTTTGACTAGCACTTTTTCTATTATTGCTTCAAACTTCAGTTCCCCATGTAGTACATGTAACATCCTAACTCCAAAAGTTGTTTCTAGTCTTTGTTCTAGCTATGACGGCTAAGTTACCTACTTTGGTTGCCTCACTTCTTGTGAAAATGCCTATAGCTTTGCGATGCCCTGCTGTACCTCAGCTAATATCGATTTGTAGTGATCATCAATCTTGTCCCAGGTTTCCAAGTTGATCTCCTAGATATTTTCCACTATCTTGTCAATGTCCCCATCAGTGAGGATGAGCGAAACTACTCCCTTAATCTTATCCGCCTTCTTCTTCTTTCTTGGCCGCATTTCACCACAAAGGGAAAATATTTTAATACCCCGGCATCACTGAGGTGTTCTTTGTGTTCTTGTCCTCGCCCTGTTTCCTTTGTTTCTTCATCGACATCTTTTCTACTCATACCTGCACCATGTGAGGCACCCTTTTCTATTTCAACTTCTCCAACTACTCCAATGGATGGATTCATCCATTCTTCCAACCATTCTTGCACTACCATGAGGATATTATCTTCTATTACCATGTATGGAAATGGATGCCATGTCTCCATTGGGTCCTTTATTTCTTTCACATACACCCTATGAAAGTCTTCCTTGAATTCCACGATATGACAATATTGTTTATGCAAGCTCAGTGATGGTCTAGGATACTAATTCACCACCATATGTAGATCCATTACCATCATGACAAAGAAGATCTTGTTTTTTGCTATGCAAATTGACTCCTTGTCAATTTAGAGGGAGGCATACCTCACTGCCTCGCATACATCTCCCTCAACAGTTGGAAATTAAGAATCTTTTGGCTCCTTCCATGCAACAAGCGTAATAAGAATTAGCAGTCAAGCATAGTGGAAGGCCTTTCCTTCTTCATGTGCTTCCTTGCAATCCATCAAAAAATATTTACATAGATAAGAAGCCTAGTTGAACTGGACTCCTTTCTCGCACTACTTAGTCAATGACACTACTGTTGCAGGCACCTCATTGGCCTTGCACTTCCTCATGATCTTCCCCACTAAGATATGTGTGGCGAAGAACACACCCTGATCCATGATAAAGTTTATCTCATATCCGCGAGATCTATTCACTAATCCAAACTTTTCCTTCATCATATGGGCCATCTTCTAATCTTTGTTTTTACCCATGAATTCATCTGCGGGGTCCTTTCCTTGACATGGAAGTGTTGTTATTCTCCTGATTAGCATCTCATTAATTAGGATCCTTGTTCCTAGCCAAATGAAACCATCATGTACCATCAACAAAATCCTTGGCTAGTCCAAATGTGTTTTGCTCGACCTCAGAATTATGTCACAACTAACAGCTCAAAAAAGACCTCTGCAACTCCTAGAATAAGCCAGCAAATTTTCATCTCTGAGTAGTAAAAATGCGACGTTCACTAATTCGTCACAAAATTCAACAAGAAATTTCTCATTCATCTGAGGCCAAATGCACCCATTCAAGTTGTGTTGGAGTCATTTCTATGAGTTGTATGTAATTGCATTGTTTCCAGTTGAATCCTGTAACTTTGACTTTTAGGCTTTTTCTAGATCCTTGATCAATTTCGAATCAAGTGTGAGGAGCTTCACCCATAGATTGTACTGAATAGGCTTTGATCAAAGTGTTGCACATTCAACATGTTCAAAAGCCTTGCTCTCTACAGTCCTGAAACCCATTGTTGTGGTTCCAATCTTGTAACTCCGCTCTCCTAGTAGTATACTTTCTTCAGGTACCTACTAGGCTCAAACTACGAGTATTTTCTTCTGTCATTGAAATCCTAGTCTTCCATTTTGTGTTGGGGAATCTTCCCCAACACTTATCCTTCAAAAGGTACCTCTTCTGGAAATAGTGGTGTATAGGTAGCGAATTTACCTTCCCTTGGCTTGCTAACTGGCTTTGCACCCAACTTTCTTGGTGGCATGTATGATGGGACCATAGACGGAATCTCCACATACTTTGTCTCCTTCTGTTGGAACTCAACTTCTTCCTCAATGTCATGGACCTTCTGAGATCTCTCTTGCTACACCGGTTTATTTCCCTATGAAAGGATTTTTGCCTTTATCCTCTTTGTTCTTTATTTACATTTGCTTCTGCGTCTTATTTCGTGGTGATGTTCTTGACTCTGTTGCAGAGACCTCAGCTGGTCTCCTCTCCTTCATATTCTATGGATGAGATTGTGGTTTTGTATGTGCTTGTGGTTGTGCTTTCATCTATACAAGAACCTGTCTTAGTGACTGTAAGTGCTCCGGGGACATGGGTACTTTCACCCCTACGGTATTTACTGCTTGTGACTCCATGATACCAACTAGCCCTTTCTTTTTAAATATCCTAACCAACTCGTCCCATATCCTCTCAGGCATGCAATAGCTCTTCTTCACTTAGGTGTAATTTATGATCTCTCTAGGTAGAAAAGTGTAAAATGTGGTGTGCAATGCAGTTTTTATAACAATTTTGAATTCCTAGGCTTAATAATGGCTTATATTTGGCTCATTTAATGTAGGTATGGGCTATATAGAAACATCTGTGCTTCATAAATTCTTTTCTCCTGCACCCCTCAATGATAATTTCCTTTTAATGGTGCCCTTGTTTCTTAAAATAGTCATATTTCTTGCTAACTTCATCATATGTCCCCTTTTGTAGAGTCACCTCTTATTCATCGAAACTCCTTCAGACTTCGTCATACCCCTGAGTATCGCGCAGTAATATTCCTTCGGCAAAGTCCCTTCCTTCAAAGTAGTTTATAGCCCCATGCCCACTTTCAACTGCAGGTGGCACTAAGACTTCCTTCCCTTCATTTTTTAGTGCGAAGATCTAGGGACATAGTTGTCCCTATATAACTTCAATCTACTACCATTCACCTGTCATGGAATCATCTAACAATTCAACTTCGTGAGCTGAACAACACCACCATATAAAATATTATTGATGATATAGAGCCCCAACCAATGTGTTTTGAATTTCCCTAGGAACTTCGCAAACTTACTATCATATAATAATATAAGATCCCCTTCCTAAAATATCTTCTTCTTGATATGCTTATCATGCCAGGCTTTCTCCCTTGCTTTCTGCTCCTGCTGATGGAATCCTACTATGAATCTTTCTAAAGATAGTATGTGTGACATTATTTGCTTCATCATGTCGAGGTTTGCCATATCTATGACATCTGCAATTCTGAGACTCTGCACAATGTATTCCATAGGCACAATTGCTTCTTTTCCATATACCAACCTGAAAGGTGTCTTTCCTATTAATTTATTGCATGTCATTCTGTCTGCCCATAACACCCCTGGAATCCTTAAGTCCCATTCATCTTTATTTACATTTCACACCTTGGTTAATGCATTCTCCATAATCTTATTGAAATATTCCACTGTCCCATTTGCTTGAGAATGATAGGGAGTGCTCTTCTGATGGTAAACTTGAAATTCCTCAGTTAGTGCTTCAATCGTCTTATTCAAAAAATGTGTCCCCTAGTCTGTCATCAAGATCTTTGGATAACCAAATCTAGACAATATATATTCAAAAATAAACTTCGTAGTGGTTTCTAAGTCATAATCCTATATTGGCTTCACCTCAACCCATCTTGTCAAATAATCAGTCACAATGATGATATATCGTGCACCAATCCTTTTCCCCGACGGATTGATAGGTCCAACAAAGTCAATTGCACATTTATCAAAATCCTACAAAATCACTTGTGGAACTAGTGTCATTTTATCTCTTCTTGATGGTTTTCCTAGCATTTGACATACATCACATGCTTGACAAAAGTATTTCACATCCTTATGTACTGTAGACCAACATATTCTAGCTCTCAAAAACTTTTTCACAGTGAATTTTCCTGCATAATGCCCACCTGTAGGCTGCGACTCCTCCATGATATTTTTTCAGAATTCTTTGTCTTTCATTTTCAGGGACATATCTACATAGCACTTCATCTGGTCCCATTTTATAAAAGTGCCCCGCAATCAGTGAGAAATTAGTTGCTCGAACCACCAATTCCTTCGTTTGCTTTGTAGTGTACTATGCAGGAGCCATTCTTGTGGAAAAATCTGAATAATATCCACAGAGTGGTCATCTGCGACTTTAAATGGAAACAACTATGCATCCGATAGGTATCTTGAATACTTGTAGGTTCTTCTCCTGATAGATGATCAAGCCCAATATTGAATCTTCCGAGCTTCACTATAACTTCGAAGTCATATTCTTAGAATAATAACAACCATCGATAGATCTTCCTTCCTAAAACAAGCTTATTCACCAAGTACTTCAATGCGGAATGATCTATGAACATCTTAAAGTGTGCTCCCAACAAGTAACGTCTGAAATTATGCAGTGCATACACCATAGCTAACCCCTCCCTTTCCATCGTGTTGTAATTCTTTTCTACCTTATACAACTTCCTACCTGCAAATGCTATGGGATGATTAATATCCCCTGCTCCCGGTTGTGCTAGTACTACTCCCAAAGCTATGAAAGATGCATCAACATGCACATGAAACTCTTTCTTCCAGTCCAAGAAAACCAGAATCGACGCAGTTACCATCTTTTCTTTGAGAACATCCAAGATCTTATAGAATTATTCATCCCACTGGAAGGTCACATCCTTCTTTAGAAACTTCTCCATTAGCGCAGTTATCTACACATATCCTTTTATAAACTTCCTGTAGTAACCCGTGTGTCCTATCATAGTACGCAGTTGTCTTATTGTTTTCGGTGTTGGTAGGTTAACAATAACTGTGATCTTCACCAGATCCATCATCAACACTTGTTTACAAACCGCATGTCCCAATAATATTCCAAATGGTGCACAAAATATGCACTTCTTCAGGTTCAACAATATTTGATACTGTCTACATGTATCCAACATCAATTTTAAGCTCAACACATGCTTCTTTAATACCCCAAATACTGTCCAATCGTCGAAGTAAACTTATATAAATTTGTGTATGTACTCCTTGAAAGCTGCAATTACAACTCTAGAAAAAATAGTAGGTGCATTCTTCAACCCAAAAGGCATCACTGTATACTTATAGGAGCCCCATTTTGTGGCAAAAGTGGTCTTATGTCTATCTTCCGGCACAATTCTTATCTGATGAAACCCTGAGAAGCTTTCTATAAAAGAGAAAGACTCTTGTCCTCCTACATTGTCCAAAACTTCATTTGTAAATGGTGTAGGAAAGGGTTCATGCAGGGATGCATCATTCAACTTCCTCAATTCCACACAGATTCTGATTTCCCCTTTCACCTTCTTCTCCTGAACTACTATGGGACGTACCCATTCAGACTCTTCGATGGGTTCAATTATCCCTTCTGCTAACATCTTGTCCAATTCTTCTTTTACCTTTTCCTTATACTTTGGATTCAGTCTATAAGGCCTCTGCTTAACAAGCTTCTCATCAAGCTTTAGAGGAATCCTCATAACTCCCAAATCCCCTATGATGTCATTCATGTCTGAAAATTTAGTGGGCAACAACTCCTGGTATTCATGTAAGAAATTTGTTATCTTGTTGACAATGTCTTCGTTCCCATAATCTCCTATGGTCGCATACTTCGGTTCAGCTTCTATCCCTATATTTACCTTCTTCATTTTTAGTGGATGCATTATATCTAGCATCTCTATCTTAGGTCCATTCACTTCATGATGTCCCTCTAACTCTTTGTGTTGGCATTATGATACAAGTGTTGTCCTTGATGCCAACTTACTTAGATGACAGATCATAGTGCAGTAGGTCAAGAGCAAAGAATTAATGATCAGATAGAGGTATACGCAGGTTCACCTTGACAAAGTAGCGTATACACATGGGTTAGTAGACCAAAAAAAGCGTATAACGTACACATGGACTTTCACAGAAGGAAAGGTGCATACATGTTGGAAAACTAAGTTTTGGTCTGTGGTATTTAGTCCATGGTATTCTGATCCATGGTATTGGTCCAAGGTATCTGGTCCGAAGTATTGACCCTAGGTATTTGGTCCAAGGTATTGGTCCTAAGTGGTTTTGGACCATGGTATTGAGAAAGGCCTAACACTAAAAAAAGAAGAGAATATCATTAGGCCAGGGTGTGCAAGTTGAATGTCTGATGAAGTGTGAGATCCAGTATGTAGATTAAGGGTTCATGATTCTTTGTGTGGTCTGAACCAAGGATCCAATGTGGATGATGATGGATGATGGATCAAGATCATAAGGCTTGGAATGTCTTAGCATTATGTGGTTTGATCCTTAATAGTCTAAATATGAATTACTGACGCATGTTTATTCTATAAATGTTACGATTTGGGTATGATTGATGTCTGGAATAGCTGTAAAGTTATAAGTTAGTATTTGCAGATATGTACGTGGGTTCGCTTTGTTAAAAGTGTAATACACATTGGTTGGGTACATTAGAGTAGCATATACATTATGAAATATGATATCTAAATTTGTAGTTGGTTCTAGTGGGTGTTGCAAAGTTCTGGGTTATGCTCTAAGTTCTGGTGACTATGTTTTGATGATAGTATTTTGAATGTTCAGTGGTGATTACTTTTAGCTTCAATGTTGTTGATGGGTCTACTATGAAAATTGGATGAAATGAAGCCTTCAAATATTGGTGTAGTGATCCAGGAGTATCCAGTTTGAAAATTTATGAAACACGGTCCCTAGAGGAAGAGAGAAGGTTGTAGCCTTTTGTACACTGGAACCTACGTGCTGGTAAACATATCGACCAGTACAAAAGCCAGGGGGTTGTAGCTCCCTTCCAGTAGAAGTTGGAGAACAAGAGAAGGTTGTAGCCTTCTGCAGGTATAAGCTTGTGTACTGGTATGATTTTGCACTAGTACAATGTTGTAAATACTTTTTCTTAATGTTAAAAGAAGATAAGAGATGACAACAGCATGTGATTTTCACCCACATTGGATTTCCACCTTAAATCATGGTGTTCATGTGTTTTTCTTATGTGTTTTCTATTTTATTGCACCTATTTATTGTTTATATGGTTAATGAAGTTCTGATGCACTAATTAAAGATCAACATATGATGGATTAACTAAATCATAAGTTTACTGGATATACGCTAGTTGCATTATACACAATTGCGTGTACACGCAGGTTTCCTTAATTGAAGTAGCGTATATGAATCAGAGTATGAAATGAAAAGGTTTTACTGATTTGCTAATACTGATTCACACCCCCACCCCCCACCTCTTAGTATTATTTCCAACAATTGCTATCAGATCAATTCCTTCAGAAGAAGCTTGATCGCTTGAAGGAAGATCAATCATCCTGAGTAATCAAGAAAGAGAGGGAGCCATTAGATTGCCAATATTCGATGGGAGAAATTTTTTTACTGGAAAATAAGAGCCACATCATATCTACAATCGCTTGGAATGGATGTTTGGGAAATTGTGGAAAAAGGATATACATTTCCAACATCAATTCCTATAGATATGGTAGGTAGAAAGGATTATGAAACCAATGCCAAAGTTGTCACTATTTTATTAGGAAGTTTGTCAAAATCAGAGTTTGTCAAGATTATGTAGCTCAAATCAGCCAAATAAATATGGGACAAAATCGTTCTGAGCTGTGAAGGAGACTCTCAGGTAAAACATGCTAAGCTTCAAACTCTCAGAATTCAGTATGAAACTCTTAAGATGCATAGTGATGAAAGCATAACTAGTTATTTCCTACGTATAGATGAGGTTGTCAATTGTATGAAGAATATGGGTGAATAAATTAAGGAAGTTGTCTTAGTTGAGAAAGTTTTGAGATCCTTGTCTACTAAAGTTGAACTCAAATTGTCTTCCATAGAAGAAAAATAGGATTTGCAAAATATCACTATGACGCAGCTTCATAGAATCCTAATTGCTTTTGAGATGAGAAAAGGAGGATCAACAAATATGAGAGAAGCCGTATTTAAGGCATCAATAAAGGGAAAAGAATCAGGATACATTTTAGAAGATGAATATGAGGTAAATTTTGTCAAGAAGCTTCAATTGGGTTCTGGAAGGTTCAAAGGTAAGCTACCTTTCAAATGTTTTTCTTGTGGAAGAGTTGGTCATTGTGCTACTAGATGCCCACATAACAAAGGGAAGATATCTGAGGAAACTAATAGAAGTTATTATACTCATGATGATAGTGATGTTTTGTCCAATATTGATGAAGATAATCAAGAAATTAGACTTCTCATGGCATATGAAAATAATGACGTAGAAAAAGAAGAAGTTACCAAATTGGAGGTTCAGCTGGAGGGAGCAACTAGAGTAATAGAGTGGCTGTAGGATGTAGTGATATCATTATGAAATGAAATAAATAATAAAAGTATAACAATCTAGAAACGTGAATCTAAGATCCCCTCTCTAAAAGAATATCTTAAAGAATCAAAAAGGCAGAATGAAGAAGCTCTTGAAGAACAAGAACATGAAGTTCTTGAATTAAGGCAACAAATTGAAAAACGAAGAAAGGCTAAAGAAAACATAAAGAAGCAACATCTAGAAAAGGAAGAACAACATCAGGTTGAGGTAAATATCTTAAAAAATAAATTAGAAGAAAAAGATAAACTACTATGATTTCAAGACAGTACTAAGATTATGGATGATATTCTTAGTAGTCAAAGATCCCCTGCTATCAAAACTGGTCTTGGATTTCATTAATCTGTTGAAGGTGAATCCAGCTCTCAAAGTGAGGCAAGGAGCTCTAATGCAAAACTTGAAATTCTCAACAAGGAGACAAGAAGTCAACCACATCAACAACCAAGGAAAGAAATCCGTCAAAGAAAAACTTTTACTCCAAACTATGGAAGTGATAGACAATTATTTTCTCGAAAGAATAATGTTGAGTGTTATGTATGTCATCACCTTGGACATGTTGCAGCGAGATGCAGAAGTAGAATATTGCAAGACCGTCACACAGAAAGATCATCACGTTCTAGGTACTTCAAGGGATATTGTTTTTCTTGCAATATGTTTGGTCACAAAGCCATTGACTGCTACAGAAGGAATATGAAACATGTAAGGTGTTATGCATGTAACAAATTTGGACACGTAGCAAACGAATGCAGGAGAAAAGTTCAGGCACCAAACCAAAAGGAGCATACATCATCTCAATCCCAGGTATTGAAGAAGACATAATTACAGTCAAAAAGATGTGGCATCGCTTAATCTGTAGACATAACAGACTCAAGGGAAGTTGAAGATGAAAAACTTCATGCCTAGCTATTATAAATAGAAGTCATGTATATACGTGAGTTAGATGTTGCACGGTCATGTATATGGTGTTCTAAAGAAAAAGCAGTAATACAGACTACAGAAAAGGAATCTGATATGGTTCAGTCACTTATCTACTCTGGCTCATGATGGTATGGCATAGGTTCAGGGGGAGCATATGCTTCGAATAATGCATTGTTGGCATTATGGTTAGAAGACTTTGGTGATGATGCTTATATGGAAAAATGATACATCTTGCTACTTATTGTTGGTTAATCAAAAGAATGGTTTTTGTAGACTTTGCATGTGCTCAGGGGGAGCATGGATAGATTGGTACATCTTGGCATGTACAAAAGGGGAGTTCGATCAGCGAATTCTACATGTGCTCAAGGGGAGTATGGACGCATTGGTACATCTTAGCATGTACAAAGGGAGAGTTCAATCAGATATTTCAGCGTGTAATTAGGGGGAGTATGGACAACATAATGTATATCAAGAGAGAGAATATTTTGGTCCCCTCTTTGCCCTTGATGTCAAAGGGGGAGAGTGACTTGGTGTGGTTGTTGCCATCAAGTCCAAAGGGGGATATTGTTGGCATTATGATACAGGTATGATATAGATGGTGTCCTTGATGGCAACTCACTTAGATCATAGATTATAGTGTAGTAGGTGAAGAGAAAAGAATTAATGATCAGAGAGAGGTATACATAGGTTCACCTCGACAAAGCAACATATAAACATGGGTTAGTAGACCAAAAGAAGTGTATAATGTACACATGCACTTTCATAGAAGGAAAGGCGTGTACATGTTGGAAAAATAAGTTTTGGTCCGCGGTATTTGGTCCATCGCATTCTGATCCATGGTATTGGTCCAAGGTATCTGGTCCGAAGTATTGACCCCAGGTATTTGGTCCAAGGCATTGGTCCTAAGTGGTTTTGGACCATGGTATTGAGAAAGGCCTAACACTATAAGAAGAGGAGAAGATCATTAGGCCAAGGTGTGCAAGTTCAATGTCTGATGAAGTGTGAGATCCAGTATGCAGGTTAAGGGTTCGTGATGCTTTGCATGGTCTGAACCAAGGATGCACCAATGTGGATGATGATGGATGATGGATCGGGATCATAAGACTTGGAATGTCTTAGCATTATGTGGTTTGATCCTTAATAGTCTAGACCTGAATTACTGGTGCATGTTTATTCAATAAATGTTATGATCTGGGTATGATTGATGCCTGGAATGGCTACAAAGTTATAAGTTAGTATTTGTGGATCTATACACACGTTCGCTTTGGTAAAAGCACATATACATGCTGGTTGGGTTCATTACAGTAGAGTATACATTATGAAATATGATATTTGAATTTGTAGTTGGTTCTAGTGGGTGTTGCAGAGTTCTGGGTTCTGCTCTGAGTTCTGGTGATTGTGTTTTGATGACAGTATTCTGAATGTTCAGTGGTGATTTTTTTTTATCTTCAATGTTTTTGATGGGTCCAGTATGAAAATTGGATGAAACAAGGCCTTCAAATATTGGTGTAGTGATCCAGAAGTATCCAGTCTGAAAATTTATGAAATGCGGTCCCTGGAGGAAGAGAGAAGGTTGTCACCTTTTGTAGGCTGGCGCCTACATGCTAGTAAACATATCGGCTAGTACAAAAGCCAGGGGGTTGTAGCTCCCTTCCAGTAGAAGCTGAAGAATGAGAGAAGGTTGTAGCATTCTACAGGTAGAAGCCTGCGTACTGGTATGAGTCTGCGCCAGTACATTGTTGTAAATAGTTTTTCTTAATATTAAAAAAAGACAAGAGATGACAGTAGTAGGTGGTTTTCACCCACATTGGGTTTCCACCTTAAATCATGGTGTTCATGTGTGTTTCTTATGTGTGTTCTGTTTTACTGCACCTGTTTACTATTTATATGGTTAATGAAGTTCTGATGCACTAAGTAAAGATCAACATATGATGGATTAACTGAATCATAAGTTTACTGGATATACGCTAGTTGCATTAAGCATAGTTGCATGTACACGCGAGTTCCCTTAACTGAAGTATCATATAGGAATCAGAGTATGAAATGAAAAAGTGTTATTGTTTTGCTAATATTGATTCACCCCCCAGTATTATTTCCAACACTTTGATGTCAATGTTTTGACGATCCTCATCCTCTTCCATAGTGAGATTATGACAATCCATTATGTTACGTATCTGCACAACCCAATTAGGTTTTCAGATAACTAGAACTTCATTTTCAAAGATATTCTTCTTAACTACCTACAAGGTTGCAACTATTTATAGATAGTCATCTTCAAATTGAATGCCATCAAAAATCCATCCACCAACTCCACCCAACTAGTAGTGCCATGTTGAAGTTTAATTTCCAAATACCAGTTCTAAGGAATTGTCTCTAGGGTATGTATAAAGCCATGCACCCACTCTTCTCATGGAATGTCCTCCCAAGCTGCCATACAGAGTTGTACGTGATTCATTGGATTAGTTTTACCATCATGCTTATATGCAAGCTTTGTTATACTCAACCAAATCTTACCCACATCAACCTTCTACATTTTTCCAATTTCCTATATTCTTCTTATGAGTACTACACCATCTAATAGGAGTAACTCTTAATGCCTGATCTAGAGCTAGCAATCTCTGATCTTCCAGTACCCATCTCTCATAATCTCTAAATAAAATATTTAAATCATCCAAACCATCATATAAAGGTAAATCAAGAACCTTAGCTATCATGCAACACACTATTTTAGTGATCCTTTCACATCACCTTGTAGACACTCCATGCAACCTGTTCTGCAAATTTTCCAATTACTCTTCGGAATATGAAGGGAAGGAACTATCTTTCTCCCAAGTTAGCTTTCCATCTACAGTGGGATTGATCCACTCTTCTTCCTTCATTGTGATCTGATAGATATTATCAATATCATCTGTGTTATATTCTTCTTTGACAAGCTTTGTATACCTTTCCCCTTCTAATGGATCCAATGGAACATAACAATCATATTATTTCTTTCAAATATCATTTTCCTTTTCTTTAGATTAATTATAGCGATGTTATAAAGCACCCAATCCAATCCAAACAATGTGTGGTAAGGATTATTATCATCTACTATCCCAATCACTTCGAAGTCAGTGGTAGTGTGCACTTGTCAATGTCCACTATATCATTAGACAATCTTCCTAATGGTAAGATTTTCTGTTGATTTTCCATCTTCAGCTGAATAGTAGACCATTGCAACTTCAGTTTTCCCATAAGCTCCCAAGTCTATCTTGGCAAGACATTGGCATTAGATCCTAAATCTAAGATATCCTGATCAATGTCATACTCCCCAATCTGCACTGTAAGCCTTATTTATTTTTTGGTTCTCTTCTTGTGTCTATGTATATTATTCACTACATGCATCTCACTCTGCAGTACCTCCTCAGAAGAAAAAGAGTATATTAGTTCCTGTAATCCTTCTACGACATTTTGATTCCTCAACAACTTCATGCAGGTTTGTACAAAAGACTTCAAGATATTTGGATCGACCTCCTATATCACAACCGGTACTATCTCATGGTTATCCTTTTGAGATGGTTGCGTAGTAGAGGTTGAGGCCCCATCATCCATAAAAAATTTCCTCCCCTCCATGAATGCTTGCTTTTCCTTCAGGATATCAAATGCAGGTGATTTTTTAGTAGTTTTCCTTACCCATGTAGCTTCAACTTCCTTTTTCCCATTGACCTTATCATTCCCAGTCACGGTTCCACTTCTTGTTACAATATCGATGTGTGGTTGATCTTATCTTAGCTCAGTGTTCATCATTTGGACATTTGTTGTAGGTTGCTGGTTTATTTTCTCTTGCATATTTGTAATAAGGATAGGACATTTTTCTATCACATGATCAAAAGACTTACAATAATTGTAGGTTGTCATCGGGTTCTAACAGTCTCTTGCAAAGTGTCCTACATGTCCACAATTATAACAGATAATCTAGTCATGTCCTCAACTAGCTCCTCGTTCTCATCCTTGAAATCCTCCTCGACCAGTGTGCTAACCTTTCTCCTCGTGTGAATGTCCTTCATCTTATAGTCTATAACTATTAGCAATGCGCTCCATAATTAAGTCATAACTTTAGAACTTTTTCTCATCATGGCTTACTCATCTATAGTAGTTACAAAATACTTTCTTCGGGGTCTGTACATACTCCTGTAATAGGTAACCATCCTGAGAGCGATGTTGACCTCTTATTCTACAATCTCACACCACATACCTAGATTTATTGGATTAGATGCTCCACTTGCAATATAATCTTTGAACACGGGGCATTGATCCTTATAATGACCCTTTGCTTTGCATTTTGTACACCATACTTCTGATCTAGTCTCTTGACCTTTCTTGAGGTCTTGCAATTCCAAGGACAGACTGGCTAGCTAGCTATGTATCAACTACACTCCTACATGAGTATCCCCAACTGGCGAATCTTCTAACTTCATCACAATCTCCAATGCTTCATCTTGAGTCACAATCTTCTGTTGTGTCAATGGTAACCTAATATGTGGCAGTAACACTGCTATGAACCATTCTTTATGTTGTTGTGGGGGTATATCAAAGCTCACTTGACACATCAACATCTTGAATCATTGATCTAGATCCCACACAAATTCAATCGATGCTTTCTTGACCTATTTTTAGCTTCGTGATGCACTGTGACTCTAATTTCAGCTTCTTGAATTCTACTAACAATGCTTACTTAATTTCATTAAATGTAGTATTCGACTTACTTGTGGAGTATTTCATATACCATGTTAGCACTCTCTTTCGTAGTGACGTGACGAGTTGTGCCTTCTTTACATCATAATTATTAATATGTCTCATTGTCCATTCTACATCAGCTACGAACCAAACTTGTTCAAGGTATTTTTATCTTAGTCCTTTAAAAATAGGAATCTTAATGTCATCAGCCATGTTTCTTCTTGTGGGGCTAGGTGAGAAGGGGTGGAGGTGTAGGTGAATATGGGGAGGGGTGGGGTGTGAGGGGGTAGATGGATGGGGGATCCCAAAGAAGCCCTGATTCTTCTTTCTTCTACACTCTCAGACCCTAATAGAGGGCTATAGTCAGTCTCAATATAGTTCTTTGGCTCTGTTCTATATCACTTCCCACTTCGCATAGCTCCCAATTCTGACTTATTTCTTCTTTTCCCAAACATTAATCTGACTGCATTCGTAGAATCCCATTTTCACACAATAACATCTTAATCTAGATATTTAGAGAATTTAAGAACTTACCTCATGTTCCTTTGAAAATTCTTCATTTAGCTTCACTATAGGACATAATCTCGTTGATCGTGGACTCAGTGATAAATCCTCCCAAAATGCTATGGTTCCAGAAATCAATAGCCCTTGAGATACTGTTATCGATTCTCTTGAGCTGCTGTATCAAATTAGGATTCCACTCCTTAGGTTCGTCACCTTTGAAACAGGTCTTATGCTCAACTAACTTAGATATCTACTCAAGAAATTCAATGTGGAAAGAACCAAAGAAAATCTCGTATTTATCTTTAAAGATATATCTCTGCAACCAAGCTTCAGTTGATCAATGTGGGTTTCTATTATCTTTTTCTGCAAATTTTCTTTCTTTCTATTCAACCCACTCCTGTATTTATTTCTTCGACGGATACCAAAACATATCCCTTTAAGCAGATCCCAGTCCCGGCAATGGAACCATTTGTTGGTTTGAGGGGGCTTGACCCAGGTTTAGAGTGTGTTGTGCACCAACAAAACCCTCAACTACTGGCCCTTTTGACAATGACCTGCAAGAAGTTCACAGTCTCACTGGAAGCAGATATTGGAGGTTGCAGAACTAGGTTTCTGCAGCCGAAGGGACATCTGTGTAGTGGCACCGTGTATTTACTTCTACTTTATATTGACCTTATAACTTTGCATGCATAAGAAATTTGCGTGGATGATTAATTTAACATATTCACATTAAACCCATAAACTCTAACAAACAATAGTATATCTTACAGTTTTTTGCATGATTTAGTGGAAAGCATGCATAACCAGATACATAACAATAGGCAATAAACACATAAAGAGATGCAACACTTTTCCAAAAATTTCTTCTTTATTAAAAGGATATTCAATTACATGCACTCCTATGATGTGTGCATGTAGCTTCAGGTGGTTTGTGCACTTAGCTGCAGACTCTTCAAGGTTTCAGCGCACTCAGTCACTGAGCCTTCTCCCAAAATACAAAAAAAAACAAGGGTCCCCTTACCTTGTTGTGCCAAGCATGTTTCTTTCAACTTAACACATCCATGCCATCTCTCAAGGGACTCCAATTCCCTTAACAAATCCACCTGTTACTAGAGACTAGCAAATATACCTCTCAAATACATGTCCATGTATATAGCACATACCCACATAATGTTAGATGAAATCAAGGTTAATAATAATTCCTATATGCAAAGCACTTCATTCATTTGGAATTAGGGTTTCCAAGCATAACAAAAGGAATTATTGCCCAATTCCTTTCTTTTACCTCTTTACTTTGTTGCAATTGAGGCTTACTATGCACTGCCACATCACCCAACTATTAGTTATATAAACACATCAACTATTACCTTGGCACTCTAATACCAATCATGTCTCCTACAACTGCTCACACATGTCAGCCACATGTTCCAAATATCAAGACAATCAACCTTCGCAAATACTAACAATCATTTCATAATAATAGTAAACTAATAGTCATTATACATAATGATACAAATATCACCTACTTACACTCAATTACATGTCAGTTGTCTCAACACATATGTATTAGTACAATAATCTTAAAATAATATCATTCCTTCATACAATCTTATAGACTCATACTCGTATCACGCAATAAATCAAACATTCAACCAACTTGCAAACATACCATGTTAAATAAATCAACTTGACACCAAACACTCAAACACCAGATAGATTTCATAATCAAACAGTCAAGCAGAATGTAGATGACATAAACAAGTTCATACCTTAATGTATCTCAAGGGAGGCAATCTTGTCTACACAATCAATCTAGTTAGCATGATATAACTACATGAGATATTAAATCAAACATAAATATCACCATGATGCCCAAAATAGTCACTAGATAACATGTTTACATCATAACTCATACATAATGATCATTTATGCATAGAAATCACATATGTATAATTGGTCTATATTATTATAACACAATGCAACACAATAATTTGACTCATACCTGAATGTCGTAACCCTAACCATCTGCATATGCAAATCCAACTTAGTGTGATACATATAACATCAAGATCTTATTGTAATAACCCTAATCATCAACCTACTATCATATAAAAACAACAACTTAACCTATAGCATACTCGTCAATAACATATAACATAATCATGAAGTCATCTAACAAAAAAGAACAATAGCAATGCATACAACCACAAGTTCCTATCATTCTTGACTATCTGACACATGTGCATATAACTACACTAGTCAACTAACATCCATCATGAATGTAGCCATGACACCAAAATACATGTACATAAACCTAATGTATATAAACCTAATGCATATAACAATCCTTGACATACATACTTGCATGCCAAACATACAATACATGTATGATGATCTTCTCTTACCTGAACATCTAATGTTTCAACCTTGTTATGATTATCTACATCTCCTGCTCTATCATAGCCACCACATTAGCATCATAACAACCAATAGCACCATGGTGACCTAAATTGCATACAATGACTTCACAAGGCATGTTTGACCTACTATTCATACATAAATATAATCAAGGCCATACAAGCATAACAACTGCATATATGCATATAACATATGAGTACAAAACCATATACACATCATTCTAGCTAGATTTTAGTCATCCATGCATGACCATATCAACTATAGAAACCATGAACTCATGCATGACAACAACCACATCACGTGCACTTGAAAGCATGTGAACACTAACGTGCACAAAAATTCATAATCAACCTTACACACATGAAGACATACTCCATGACAACACCTTCAACCTTCACATGGTGACATCACTACAACCATGATCAACACCATGCAAATGCAACAATCACATGGACCACAAGCACAAGAAACAAATTTGCATCCAACATGAATGCATGATCAACACACAACACATCGAGTCTGAGGGTTGAACCATGCTCTGATACCACTATGTAACACACTCCTCCGACATCTACTCAAGCAATCAGCCTAATAGTGTAAACATGCGAAGAGAGGCCACAATGATATGATTTGACCTCCTAAGTCATGTTAAGGAAGTGGAACCGAGGGAAACACAACATAAAAACATTCAACATCAGCTTTAGGACCTTCAGGAACCAATCCAACACTTCAAACATATTTCCCTTGGGTCCCACTAAGCTTTTGGACAACTTAACCCTTAATCACTCTCATGTTATCAGCATGACAGTGTCCAAAAACCCAGAGTCGCTCTCATAGGCTTCCCCACCAATGTTCAGAGACTCATTTAGTCAGTGCTATGCTAGCCTCCTTGGGATTTGAGCCACTTTTTCATGTGTAGAGCCTAGATCACTGCACAGAATTAAACCATCTCTTTAGAACAATAAAATAACATGGAAATGACAATACTAAGGAAAATACTCATTTAAGAACTTGATTGGACCCCTACTAGCCATGATAGGCACTTCGTGAAACATATCACGAATATGTAATCTACATGTGTAAATAACATATCTGAGCATAGGAGTCTCATAATTATCTAATATTCGCCATGAAGAATTGATGCATGAGCACATTAACTTCCATTCCATCCATTAGACCATAGATACATTATTCGTTCATATACAAGTAAAAACATGATGAGAGCCATACATAGATTCTTTCATAAAACATATACATAACCAGCATAATAGGGACATAAATACCAATGAAATCATAAGCATATAAACCACATATAATCTAGTGTAATACTCATAGAGATAAAAGGAGAAATAACCTTTCATTAATGATGGAAAATCAAAACCTAGGATGGGACTTCCATGTTCCACCTAACCATAGAATGGTTGAGCCAAATCTCTCTTCAGACATTTTCCCCTGCGCCATATTCCAAGCATGAATGTGGGATCTCATATAACACATCAATCAAAACTCATCCAGGGCTTCCACGTGCCATCCACCTTAACCCATCAAACTGTTATTCCACCTCATGGTCAGACATCACAAAACCATCATCAAATTGGTATCCATCCTAGCCTTCCAGGGCTTCCAGAGCATTTGTTCCAACCAAGACCACTAGGACTAGTAACTCAACCCATAACTCATACAGGGCTTCTACAGCATTTTCCAACCTAGGCTTCCATGACTAGTAACTCAACCCACCAAGTACTTCTAGAGAAGTTTTTCAACCAAGGCTTCCATGTCTAGTAACTCAACCTAAGTTGTTACAGGGCTTCCATAATGTTTGTCCAACTAGGGGTTCGAGGACTAGTAACTCAACCCAAGCTAACGAAACATGAGAACCAACAAAAAAAAACAATGAAAATAAACCCACAATCACCATGGTTATCCAGAAAATGGAAAGGCTAGGCAATCCATTGTAAATCTAGGCAAACCTCCATGCCAATGACATATCATGACCAAGAATCCTCGTGCATATGCCATGCCTGCCAAAACTAGTGAAGAAATCATGCATCCAACTCGATACCTGCAAGAAAATGTGATGTAGTTTCTGATCGTGATGCCTTCTTGCGCTTTCCTACTCTTCCTTTGCCTCCTTTCTCCAAGAATCCCTTTATTGTTATTACTGTGCCCCATAGAATCCCTTTATTGTTATTTTTTTGCCTTTATATCATTATTGTTAGGTTGGCTTGGTTATATTGTCACCCCTTAGACTCCTATATATGGAAAGAGGTTTTTGTCATTTGAATCATCAAAGAATCATTCATTTGTGTAATGTAAAGGAGGTTGCCTCCTCAAAGATGTTGAATTCTAAGGTGTTGATCTATCATTTTCTATCTTATTGTGAGTTGGTTTCATAACACCAAGAATATGAGAGAGAGAGAGAGAGAATAGAAGAGAGCTCCACCAAAACCTATCAAACCTTTACCAACTAATCCTCATAAGACTTTTTATTAATGAGGCCTCTATTTTCTTCATTTTCCATTATTTTACTTCTTCTTCCTCCTCACATGCAGCATGTGACCTTTCACCACCCTTTTCTCCCATTTTCCATTATTTTCATAAATAAGATGGAAATAAATGCCTCATGCCTTTCTAAAGCCTTAACCATTGTATTTTCCAAATTCCTTATCCATAATAAACTGAATCAACACCCATTAGGATGTTTCCCCCACCATTCAACTTGTAATATTTGTCCCATCATTCGTGGAATTATATATATATATCTATATATATATATATATATATATATATATATATATATATATATATATACATGAATTTTCACTAGGGCTGTTAGAACAAATCAGATCAATTGTGAAGGAAACCCTAAGCTCTCATCCATGTACCTAGAGGCCTATCTAATGCCAGGTATTGAGATCATTAATGTTGATGGTCAATCTGTAACATACTACATTTGTGTTCACATGGGTTTTCATGAATGTTCACCCACCATGGAGGAGTAGACTAAAATTGTTAAAAAAACACGATTCCTTTTTGAGTTATACAAGTTTTCCTCTAAAAGCTAACTTGATTTCCTATATTTCATTTTTCACACTATTATATCATGAGAATAAACCATTAACTTACAATGCCCATATAATTAGATAATAGTCAAAATATCCCTTCAACAAGGTAAAATCCTAACTTATACAATTATAATTTCAAACAAATATTTATAGCTCTTAGAATTACATTAAATATTTTAACCGAGACATGTTATGCATTTAAATGCCAAATTTAACTTTTACTTTTCTTTTATCACAATAATGTTAACATCAATTTAGCAATCTATACCAACTCATCATTACATCTCCATGTCATCATGATGTCCTTACTATTTTTGTGAACTTATTGCACTCTAATAGTGTGCCATTTTGTCATTTCACTCTCATAACCACTTAAATTCAACACTTGCTTATGTCTATCTCAATTTCCCTTGAACCAAATTAGACTTGCACTTAATTTTTTTTTCTTTACAAGTTATTAGTCCCTTCCATAAGGGTTTTAGGGACTATAGTAATTGGTTGGGCCTTCTTTTTATTAAAATCACACTCAAATCGATAATCCTTTCATTTTTTATGCCAAAGTTTGAAGAAACTCTTTTTTTTTATTATTTTTCCCATTATTTTTTCATTGGAATTCCATTTTTATGAATTTTTTTACAATCACCATCTTATTTGGCCTCTTCCCAAGGTAAGAGGCCCTAGTATCTTAGGATATAAGCATATGTTTAATTTACATCATTTCCAGTGAATTAATGCTAGCATTACTTTAACATTACTTCACTAACACTTAATATTTGATTTCTAATAACTATATTATAAAGTTGAAAAGCTTTTGAAGTTCCTCAACTACCACCTACACCACCATGCAAATGTCGATGCCACCTACACCAGCAGAAGTGGGGGTGTATGTAGCAATTGTTCTTATCCTATTGAATCGAGTCTCAAGTCCAGATGATCCAAGTGAAGATGTATATCGAGTACATTCTACAATTCCATACCCAGGCATAGTTCCAGCACCAATAGTCACACATTCCAAAGTAGCATGGGAAATTGACCATTTTTACCTAGAATCACTAGTGGAAATGTTGAAAGGAACAATATCCACTCGTATTCTCTTCTATAATATCCACTAATATTGTCTCAAGACAATGCGTGTTTCTTTCAATCCTCTTGCATTAGGTTCTCCAACTCAGGTACCAGGCTTGGTATTTCTTTTTGTTCTATACAGAATACAAATAAGAATATTTACAACTATATTTGCAAATGTACTTGAAATTATATTTATATAACATTACTTAACAATCCTTGAATGCATTACCTGATTTCATTAATGTAAATTATACCTTATGCCTGTATCTAGGAGCAAGCTAGCTAGCTTCTTGTTTTGTGGCATTTTCCAATGACACCCACAAGCCATACCTAGGCAACCCCTTCTTGATCAATTTAAACCCCAAATTCATCACAATGGCATGTTTTTCATTCTCGTGAACTATGATCAAATTTTAGGGACTATGTAAAACTATGCAAAACATAATAAACTCTTAAACTCTGCATATTTTGCATAACTTTCAAAGATATAAAATATTTTTGTAGAGAGACCAAAATATTTGCTCCCAAAATTTTTTTTATACACACACATGCACCTATAATTTTCTATGCAACTCCTTCTTGATCCTATTACATAGGTATTCCTTATACATTCCCCAATAGCTATGTCTTATCTTCATCTGTTACTACACTTTTTTGCTTCCCAGTATTTATATTATCTCCCCCTCATCACATCTCAAACCTATTATTTTTTACAAGAAATATCACTCAAAAAAACACTGCCAATTGATAAATGCTTTAAATGCATTGAACTATTGCAATGAATATGTTTTCAAGTGATATGGATTTCCTCACACTCCCTTTGTAGGGGGTTAATGCTGCATAATACAACACAAGAACCCATTTTTATGCTCTCAAAATGGGAGCTCCATCAAAATGTGCTATGAACTTGTATTTTTTGAGAGAATTAGAGTTGTGATGAATGGTAGGGTGAAAAGAGGACCACTGTAGACCTAGGTTTCGATTGAAAAATATTTTTTTCAAAATGATAGATAGAATAAACATGCATGTTTAGTTATGTTAAGGTTGGTACCTATTGAAGGGAGTCATTGAATAGGTGGGATAAGTTCTTGATGAATTACAATGACCTATTGTTAAGTGTTTCAAAAAGTATTGACTTGCATAGTTAGAAAAATTAGTCAACATCAGCCTGCATAATTTTAAGCAATTTCTGTTTAGGTTCTTGGTAACTGCATACATTAATGATGTTACCACTTATTGTAGCGGCTACAACCACCCTCCAAAATTTTGCCTATGATTAGATTTTGGAGCCTCCCTTCTTATCCACAATAGCTCTTGTTGCATTGATCTAGGTATTCGTACTTTAACTAAGACTTGTATTTTCATTTTACTTGTGTTTGCTTAAGTCTTAGTTGATTCTTCTAATTCACAAGCTAATCTCCCAGCTTGGTCTCACAACATTTATGGGCTTACCTCCAGAAACTATGTAATCCTTGAGGGAAGGTAGCCTTAATGATAGGAATTGTGCATTCCTAATTGGTAGTTAACCTTGAGCTCGGAAACTACGTAGTCATGGGAGGCAACCCAACGCTAAGCCCAAAAATTGTGCAACCCTCACAAAGCTCAGAAACTGCATAGTGCACTAAATCGGAAATTTTCTAAGTTCCCCAGAATTGCACAGTATTTCGTGGATGTGTGCATGGAAAATTTCCTGGAAAAAACGAAAAAAGAAAAAAAAACCCTAAAAGATAGGGATCTATTTTTAGTATCTCGAAGGAGGCACTTGCGTTATTTTTAGAAACAAGTTCTGCCAAGTGTCGCTTTTTGCTTGATTTTAGGCATGCATTTCATAAACCCTAATTTATCCACATATATTTAATCGATTCTTCTAGAGATCATTCTCACACTCAATCTCGTAGCTCTGGAATTCCTGACGAGATCAAGGAATGTTTGGTGCGATCGTCGTCACTTTTCCGAGTGAGTTTTGCTTTTTTTATCTTTTGCCACTTTTTCTGTTGCTTTTTGTCGTTTGGGTTGTGTGAGTGTTGTTTCACTTGTTTCTCTTCATGATTTCTGGCATTTTGACTTGTTTTAACCTGTAGAAGTGTTGTTTTAAGTTATAGATCATCTTTCCCAAGTGTCACATTAGCTTTCCTGTTTTCCACCAATGGTCGTTGTTGCGGCGACTCTCCTCACATACTTCATTTTCCTTCCATTTGATTAATTATTACAATGGATTCACATGCAATTACTTTCACTTAGTCATATTTACACTCAACTTCACACTATCTCTCATGTCTACTCATTTTCCACACTTCCCTTTGGTAGATCTGGATTTCCCTTGGCCAGTTTTTACTTTGCCCAGTTGGCGCTGTGCAATCCTAATGCTCAAGCCACAAGCTTGGCCTTTAGAATTGCATAGTGCATATTCCAAGATGGCTCCAACTATGCATTGTGCAATTCTATAAGGCAGCCTATCATCTTGGTTACTGAGACTACGTAATGTGTAGTCTCTCCCAGGCCTCTACCTAGGCTAAACTGCGTGTTGCACAATTTCAACTAGCAAGCTTCCACCTTGGTCATTGGGAATATGAAGTGTACAGTTCCCACAGGTAGCTAGTCCCTCTTGCCAGAGAAAATTATGCAATCCTCCCCATCAGATGCCTGGTTTGCTACTTAAACTTTCCTTGTAAGTAGAATTGCATAGGACTTACATTTGCTTGTCATGAGTGTCCTTTCTATCCCACAGGTACATCAATTGTTGAGAACCTCTCTAGAATTCAATGTTACCATGGCACCTAAGATAGTTTCTTCAAACAAAACTTTCCTGAAGGGTGGGAATTCTTATTGGACCAAGTGATGAACAATGGGAGGCCATTCAACTGGTCAAATCTGTTGGCTTGACAATTGAAGGCCCATGTAGCTCAGGCTCATAATTTGCTCGAGGGTGAGAGAGAAAGGTTCTATGTGTCTACATACTTACTAGATGTAATATGTGCACAACAATAGTTCCCTAGCATGAACTGGACATGTACACCATAAGAAATTGTTATGCACATCTATTGCAAGTTTCTTTTAGAATGCAGTTATCGAGGAGTAATGGAACAACTAACTAACCACTTCATCATCCCACTTTACAAACTTATATTTGAAGAAGATCCACATTGCATGTCATGATAAGCAATGGAGGTGATAGAAGACATTGTAGAATGGTATGCCTCACCGGGTGGCACCTTCATTACAATGTTTGGCGGAGAGAAGCCTCTACATGTTTTACCAAGGTATGCCATTGACAAACTTATCATGCAAGAAGTATCATACCATCTCACCACATGGTTTTCATCATAGCTGCACAGGAAGAAGAAAGCACCATGGCCCAATATTCCTTTTCAAATTGGATTATACGAGATAAAGAAATTGAAATTTGCAAATTTCGAGGTAAAGGAGATAGTGAGATTTGAATTAGGCACTGAGGACTTTAATTCGTATGATCCCCGCAGTATTTATAAGTACCACTATGTGAGAGTTTACTTTTCGTGGATTGGTAGTGAATTTCTTTGTCCAGAGGAGGATCCTTGGAGGTAGTGCTACAATTCCTCCAAACTCCATGAGTTGGTCAGTTTAGCAGGGACTTGACGGGTTGCTCCATAGATGGTAGCAACTTCGAAAGCAACAACAATAGAAGGTAGAAATCCCATCTAGGACAAGGGAAAGAGGAAGATTGCTAAAATTCCATAGTGAGAATAAAGCTACAAGATGAAATAATATCCTATTATTAGGAAAGAATCTTGTGTAGAAGAAACTAAAAGGAAGCAAAGGATGCAGAGACAAGAGTAGAGGAAGAGAGAAAATAAAAGATTGCAGGAAGCATAACTGAAGTTGCAACAAATAGAGTAGAAGTTGAAGGAAGAATAGGAGTTGAGGAGGAGAGAATGGGAAGAGAAGAAGAAGTAGGAGGAGGAACAAATTCAAGGCGCGATGACTGAGGAAACAACACAATGCATGTTGAATAGTAGGAATAGGACCAACCAACAGCTAAGGAGGAAGGTGAACATATATAGGATTGAGATCTTGATCAACAGATTGAGAAATTAATACAAGTGATAGACATGGAGATGGAACAAGAGTTATAGAATGAAGATATTTATCTGATATGGAGAGCATCACAGGTCATCCCTCAGTCTCCACCACCTCCAGCATTAGAGCCATTCTCGAGTGAGAAAGTGGGTAATGATCCAGTGATTGATGTGTATAATCTATCATTTGATGAGTTTCAAAGGAGGATTGCACAAACACAAAGAAAGAAATTTCGAGATGATCATGTATCACCTACATTTATTAGAGAAAGGGTGATAGTGTTGGACACCAAGAAGCATCCAAATTCCATTACTGAAGCAAAATTGGCCTATGTAGGAGCAACAAGATCAAACATTCAGTATTGGATGACCAGAATGAGTCGTTATCACAAAACTTATAGGTTGCTAGGCAAGAGGTAGAACAACTCCACGCAACATCGTAAAATGTGGTTTCCGCACAGATTTACTTGGAGGAGATGAGAGCATCAATACTTGTTGAAGTATAAACACTTGGAGAAACCATGCGGAAGATGTATGAGGGTTTTGTCATCATACATAAAGGAGTTGTCCGTTTTCATGAACTACAGTAGCAAAGAAAAGGTTTTGTTAAAACCCTCAAGAAAATAAAATCTTCCATTTCATATGTGCAAGAGTGGACAATATGATGCAAAGGGGCACTGCTTGACTTAGTGAAGAAAATAAATCCATAGGTAGAGTTGGAGAAAGAAAAGGTTTGGATGTTGATTCAAAACAACGAACAACTCCCCTCATTCGTTGGCAGCATTCAAGCCTCATATGTACGGTTGTTCAATAGTTTTGATTTCTTGGTGAGAACACACTAGATCCCATCAATCAGTTCCCTCACCAAAGCCAAATCCAAGAACTAAGTTTGGTAGGAGATTGAAGAGTACTTGGAGCAGCTAAGACAAAATTCCACCAGGGAAGACTTGGAACTAAACAGACAACAAAATTTCATCGATGGTCCCGTCCAAGTCGAAACAATGTTGGTCATGCTTTAGAACAAACTAGATACAGGTTCCAGAACATTGTACTTGGATTCCATGGAGGCCAGAGTCCGCTTCTAGCTAGACACCATCATGCAGTTTGGGGACACCATCACATAGTATCAAGCTTGGCAACAATATGTGACTGAGAAGCAATAATTGGAGGTTGTTTAGCTAGACTTCTCCCAAACTCAAGCATCATTGTGTTGTGTTGTGTTAGGTTGTCAAGTTGTCTCTTCCATATTTTTTTGCATATGGGTACAAGTGTAAAATATAATATTATTTGTAATTATGTTGTATGTGAAATTCCAAGTGCTAATATTGGAATATGAAGAGTCATCACGTAATGTAATGTGACATTTTCTAACTAAGTTGAAGAGTCATGAGGGTAGTCCAAAGGTCACAAAGGGGATTTTAAGAGTCACCCCCTTTTGTTATAAATAGAACCTCGTTACTCATGTAAAGGGATTTTGGGAGCCAATATTTTGGTAAGTCTTAAGCGTAGGAAGAGCTTGGGTGTAAATTGAAGAGCCTTGACTTATCCATAGCATAAAGCGAGTATACTTCTTTAGAGGAGAAGGTGTTCTTGACTATAATGCTCAACTATTTGGGCTAGTGGTCATCAATGATGTATGTATGAATGGAACTTTCACTTATAATAATAAAATAGAGCCAACATGCATATGTTGTGAATATAGTAGGACTATTCTTATTGTATTTGCAATGTATGTTATTTAACTTATGCTTATGCTTATGAACTATTTTGTTTGCATTTGTATGAATCTTGTTGAATGTGTATTGTTGTTTAATTCATCACTTTAACTTGTGGACTATTCTGCATCTTAGCTTGTGATGTCATTTCGCTCATGTGTTCCTTTCAAGGTGCGTACTATTACAGGCTTCCAAGGGGCGCACTTATGTTTTCCCTTCATGTGTTGGAACCTTTATAAATCACACTTGACTCTCCATAGGGTCACGAACTTTCTCTTACCCAAATTTATCATACTTCACTTTGTGCGTGTTCACAGTCAAGGCATAACATTACCACCCACTACTGGGACTCCCACACCAAATGGTGTGAGGGATAGTTGGGACTTCATATCAGGGATAACCCCTAAATGTTGGTGGGTCCATCACCATCAACACCACTATAACTTGCTACTGACCTTGTTATTAACTGCAAATGAAATCCCACTGGTCGAACTAATTTTTATAATGATTGAATCACAAAACTACTCAAAGAGAAGTTATTTTTGGTAGGTTTGGTAGGTGAATTAAACTCAATCGATATAAGGTTTCATAATAAGGGGATAAAGTGGATGGTTGAGTCTACAAAATGAAATACAATGTCCCATCTGCTCACAAACCTCATGGTATTGAATAAAAATTACTTGGGTATCAATCAAAAAGGGAAAGTATAGTAGTGGTTTGGGCTACACCAACTAGGTTAACTAAAAGAACCCTAAATCCATGTAAAACAAAATTAGAGCCAATGTTTGAGAAAACTAAGAAGTAAGGTGCACAATATTATCTTGACATCTTAACCAATGGAACCTTTTTCTAGTAAACATATTCTGCTTAGAACTAAAACCGCTTCCATTCTATTGATGCTCAATAAAAAGGAATAGGGAAATGGTGGATAGCATGATCATCAATACCATAAACAAACAACCTTGTCATTAGTTGTTTCACTAGGGGACAAGGTGTCAAATGCATCAATGGGCTCATCTACAACATGACAAGAATTAACACCACCATGATATCGTCCTTGCACAACACATGTGGATCTCTCTGCTATTAATGGCACTTGTGATTCCATTCACTAAAAAATATTACATTGAAAATTAAAAATTGAATGAATGCTTTCCATTTATTTATAATTTTCTTTATACCTTTTTTTTTTTATATGAGAGTTACGAATGAGCTATCTATTTATTTATAATTTTTTGTTAATGAAATGTGTGAAAGAGGTGCTTTGACTTTAAGTCAGTAAAATATACATTTTAAATAGAGTTTGAAAATGCATTCATGTAAAATAATTGACATTGGAATAGCTCGTTACCTGAAGCTTACACCAATGTCACCTACTCACTTGCTTATCCATTCTTCTAGTGCCTTATATTGAGATAACAACCTCATATGGAATCTCGTAAATGATGGTGATGGATGTAACTAAACATCTTCTTGTGCACCAACAAGAGAGTGGTTTATCTTATGCTTAAGCATGGTAAGCCAAAGAGGCAAATAACTCCAAAAATGATGATCTCAAACTACAATTTATAAAATTAAGACCTGCAAAACAATCCTCTGTATTCCTATAAAAAAAACATTGAAAATTTTTATAAATGAAAGAGGCAAATAACTCCAAAAATGATGATTTCAAACTACAATTTATAAAATCAAGACCTGCACAACAACCCACCCTATGTATTCCTTTAAAAAAAAAGACATGGAAAGTTTTATAGAATTGAAGATTTTCGTAGAAAAATATTAAAAATATTTATAATTATTATATTTTCACTTTAGCCGGACATTTTATATGAAACTTATTAGCTTCTCCATAAGATGCGCAAAAATATAATATGTTGATTGCACCAGTCTTTAACGTGATGCATGATGTTGGATTTTATTCTCTAATTTAGGTCCCAGTGGATGTCATTATTAGTCCCTGCCCTTCGGGCTGGCAGGGACTATAGTAATCGGTTTTACCCGATAGCATTACTTCGACACATAAATCCATGAACTTATTTCAGGTTAAACCAAAGTTTTCCGATACATTTTATTAAATTTTATGTTTGACAATACACGCAGCCAATGGATGGAACGATCGTCTTATTTGGCCTCAGTACGAGGTAGACGATCTGAAAACTTAGGGAAATATTCTGAAATCACTTGGTTAATTAGTAGAGCTTCCGCCTCCCTGAATTAATGCTACCTTTGGGATAGCATTAGTTGGCTAACATTTAATGTTAGCTGGCTAACATTACGAATAAATGGGTATGGCGTAGGTTTATTAAACCGGAGGCGTGTCAATTTGCATGCTTCACTTGCATGGAAGCAGTGCGTGTCCTTCACCCTCAGCTTGCTAATTCTTCATATCCTCCTTGCGCTCCATCCTCCATCCTGCACTCCATCTTGCACCATAGCTCTCAGCTCTCGGCGGTGGCCTGCACTCCATCCTGCACCATAGCTCCCAGCTCTCGGCGGTGGCTTCCTGCCAGCTCCACCCTGGAAGCCAGCTACACATTCAGGTGAGAATAATTTTGAATTGCGTTGATGTGCAGGGGGTTTTACCTGATGGCAGACAGGTTGCAGGTTGCAGGAACGGCCTAAAATCTCAGGTTCACCCAGTAATTCCCTGCTTCCTGCAATAAATTCATTTCTGTCAGTATGCCAGGATTAAAAATTCATTGGAAACTGTAAAGATTGGCTTTGAATATGCAGAAAAAATAAGAAATATTTCTTTGTTTTTCAAAACAATCTGATCTGGGTTTAGCAAACTACCCGGCCATTCGCCCCACCTTATACAGAAGAAAACTCATTGTTAGCTAAGCTTCTGTTACCACTGCAAGCTCAACCTTGCACGAAAGCAAACTCTGCCTTTTGCTTTGTGAATCTCTGATATTCTAATTTTAAATGTTATAGCATACAATCTGTTTGACTAGAGACTAGGATAAAGCATTGAGTTCTAAAGGAAAACTCTTTCTTCTATCTGAAACAATATAAATTTTCAAGTAAAATGCAATTTTTTTCATGAATAGGAACTTACTTTGATTAAAGGCATTTGCCCTCCAAACATGAGCACAACACCCATCTGCAGGAGCACACGCAAGGTATCTCGTATGTAATTAGCATTGAATTCCTTAAAACTCTCTGCACAGTCCCCTCCCTGCAGCAGAAAAGCCTTCCCCATAGCAGCTTCTCCGAGCCTTTCTTCCAGTTTCCGTGTCTCTCCGGCAAATACCAGAGGAGGAAAGGTCTTCAAAAGATCCACGACAGACTCCAATTCTTCAGCATCTGGGTATTGGGGCAGCTGAAGGGCATTTTTGGATTTCCAGCTATCAAGTGTCCACCCATTAAGAGACCCTGGAGTTGAGGAGGATGATAGCACTCCAATTTCGGGAACCTGAACAGCCTCAACTCTAAGTGCCATCTTCTTCCTCTTAATGCCCTTTGCTCTTGCCAGCATTTTCTGATTCAATGGATTGTAGTAGCCGCATTCAATTTTTGGAAACAATTGTTCAAAGCGCTTTCCTCGCCTGCATTCAATTTATCAGTGCAAATCAATACCAGGATAAATGTATCAGTTCAGATAAAAACCCAAATCAATATGCCAGTGCAAATCAATACCCAGCTACCTGAATGTTTGAAGGTCGAGCAATGCAGTGAAATTATGCAGAGGAAGCAAGCGAGAAGTATTCAATGCTTTCGTAGTCTCATGGCAGAGAAACTTATGGTCTCTGAACTTCACCTGATCCCATGACAGCGACGCCTGCATTTACTAACCATCCAGAACAACATTTGCAACTGATCTTGCTCTGGAGAAGCCTTTGCCTCCTGCAACCCAATTCTCCTCTTCTGAAGAACAGCGTCAGTTGTTTTCGAATGGCATTAGCTGCGCGTCCGGTTGGTACTAGTCACGGTTGTCACGGTTGTCGTCGGCCACGTTTCGCTCATGCACATCATAATTATTGGTTCCAAGATATGCCCACCGCATTTAGTGTCATGTTAATATTTGTAACCATCATTTCACATATTATAATGTCAACAAACTTATTCATAAGTGTGTTATGTTGTGTACTTTTGGATCGTAATTGGTTGTTGGTAATTTCACTTTTACAAGTGGTAGCTGGGAATTTTAACTTCTAATATCTTTGTTCACCATTTCACATATAATCATCATCTTAATATTTTTATTCACCATTTAACATATTATAATGTGAACAGACTTCTTAGTAAGTGTATTATGTTGTGTATTGTTCGATTACAAGGGTAATTGGCAATTTCCGCACTATAATTAGCTGTGAATTTCACCTTTAATATATCTGAATATCTTTATTCACCATTTTACATATTATTAGCATATAAGTTAGTGTAATAATATATATATATATATATATATCCACTGTGAAAAGAAGAAACTAATGGTGCAGGTACGCGACAAAACGACTAATATTTGTTTAGCTATAACCAGAATTAAATAACACGTTGCTATGGCATTGCAATGCAGTACTAATAACGGAGTTAGCGTGCAATCGGCCAAAGTTACCGAGAATTTATTTATTGAGCCCAAGATGACCATATACAGCTTGCATGGTTCAGTGACAGAACCAGGAGAATCTATAAATATAAACAATGATCCGTAAATGGTAAAAACAAATTTAAGATAACAAGGAATCGCATCTGATTATCAGCTATAAACGGCGAAACCAGATCAAGTCAACTATCATGAATGCTTCTCTTCAAATTCGGTATGTTCGCCGCAGGGTAATGAAATCATGGCCAACTGATTGAATAACTTTCCTTGATGTTCTCAGCCCCGTCCTCTGCAACATTAAACATCCCATATCCATGCAAGGCCATTAACGCTCACACGCTTCGGTCTAACATCTCCCGATATCGTTGGAAAGAGTTTTGTTTCTGCAATAGCATCTGGCTTCGAAACCTTCTAATGAAGACTCAAATAAGTCAAATCAATGAAACTACCATGTCAACTCTGTAACTGCACAAAGTCAATATGTAACTGCACAATAAGCATTTAAACACGTCAATTTGCATGTGAAAACCGAATCTACTGATTGGTGCTGCTGTAGGCTATAGTGCTGCTATAGGCTATAGCTCTGTTGCAAACACTGTTACACTGCAAAGACCATGCACAAGACGCTGCTGGTGGCTAGACTAGCTAGTTGCAAACACTGTTACACTGCAAAGACCATGCACAGGACGCTGCTGGTGGCTGGACCAGCTAGGCAAGGACTAGCTGCCATGCAGCCTGTCTTGTTTAGATTTAGCTTTCAACTTTCAACCAACAAACCTGAAGGAAACATCCTATTCAGGTTGGCACATTCAGATTTTCATATGTCACTATTTTTGACAAAACATTACCTAATTGATTTCTGGATTTGAGTGTTATGTATCCACTAATTTGACTACCAATAAAACTTTGTTATATTTGTTTTTTAAGAAGTTATCCTATTTTATTTTGGGATCAACGAAAGACTAAATAGAATAATGAAATGAAATTAAATGGATGGTGTGTCAGCTTTCACCTATTTCCTTTTGTCTTTCTTCCCCCACTTAAAAGACAATGACAGACTAGACAGTAATACTTTAAACTAGTTTTTTCCCACTCACCTTTGTATAGAATAACTGGGTTGACTCAGGAGGTGTTTTGCAAATCTTGGGCACTATAAAGGTATATTTCATTCACCTTGAATGTTGTATATTTGAATTATTTTAATTGGTGACTCACACTTCTAATTGGTGACACACATTTGCTTTTCAATTAGCTTGTCATAAAATTGTTCAAATTTTCTCTCACAACACCAACATTCACTTGGACTCGGACAGGGATTTGTTGCCCACAACCTCTCTTGTTTTGTTTGCGTTAATATTAAATGTTTCCAAGTCTTTTTTTATTTTTATTATTTAATATAATAGTTGTTGCATAATTTATCTTTTTTAATGTTAAATTAATTATATATATATATATATATAATATATATATATATATATATATATATATATATATTAATTTTATATAATAGTGTATATTTTATTTCTATTTTAATTAAATATATATATATATATATATATATATATATATATTATATATATATATATATATATTATTTATTTAATTTAATATGTTTGTTAATTTTTTTATAAATTTAATCCATTGTGATTTTTAAATTTAAATAATTAAGATTTATATAGAAAATTGATTTTTTAATATTTTATTAAAATTTAAAATGTTGGATATAAAGTTTTATTTTTTTGTGTTTTTTAAGATAAGGATTGATATCTTCATGCTTTAAAACAATTATCACATAAAACAATTATCACATAGGTATCATGTTTGTTAATAAATTCAACATTGATATATATTTTCTAATGCTTTAATATGAACCATTTTGTTATTCTTAGGATAGTTGCAGATGAATCTCGCAATAATAACATTGATCTTTTTTGTTGTTTTGTTGATATTAGAAAATCTTTTGAGACCATTTCTAGAACAAACCTATGGAAGATGCTAAAAGAGATAATGATTCCTCTCAATTTGAGGGTTGTTATGACAAAGTTGTTCGAAAATGTGATTTCCAAGCTTAGGATCACTTAGGGTTGATAGAAAAAATGCAATATTAGAGTCAAGCAAGGGTGTCATGTATCCCTTACCATTTTTGAAAGATATATTGATAAGCTAGAAGAGTGTTTGGAAGGTGCGGGTTATTTTGGTGCTATTCTCACAAGTATGGTCATAACTCTTCACCTTTATGTTGAGGATATTGTTCTTTTCGAAAGGAGTCATTACTATAACAACCCTCTATCCACCTTAGCCTATAATAAGGGTAGAAGAATGTGTTACTATCATAGACCCGACCTCCATAGTCCTGTCATGGAAATGGTGTTCTAAAATTACATCACTTTTCAAGTTGCTCAAAACTTAAAGTAAACATTATCATTGTGTCCAGCTCCTTGAGAGCTTTCTAGAGATATATATTTTTCCTCAATTCAAATCCCAAATTAAAATATATTTCCATTTAAAGGTTTGGCTAGTAACCTCTTACCACATCACTAGGCTCTACCATGTGGAACCCACATGGGCTCCATGTGGAAATCCATGGAATCATTTGAAAACCTCTTTCACTAATGTGTGGGGAAAGTTTTCTTACAAGGTCATGCCTTTTGGTTTGAAGAGTGTTGCGGCCGCTTTTCAGCGTGTCATTTTATACCTTTTTCGTGACTTGGCTCACATTATCCTTGCATATCTCGAAAATCTCACCACTCATTCCAAACTTTGGTCACACACCTTCATGATTTGCGCACCATGTTTATGTGATGTCACAAGTACAACATTTGCCTCAATCCCCTTAAGTGTGTCTTTTTCGTTCCTACCATCCAACGTTTGGGCTTCATTGTGTCCAAATACTGTATAACTCTTGATCCACTCAAATTTCAAGACATCCTTCAAATTGCTCCTCCTCATACCCTTTGCCAATTATAAAGCCTCCAAAGAAAAGCTAACTTTCTTCATCAATTTGTTCCTGAATATGCCACCATGGCTCATGGATTCCTTAGACTCCTTCAATCTACCATTCCATTTGTTTGTAATGACCAAGCTCAACATTCTTTCGATGCCCTCAAATGTTCTCTCACTTCTTCTCCCTTGATTAGTCCACCAAATTTTGAAAGGGATTTAATCTTGTACATCTCTGCATCCACCTACTTAGTTGTTGGGGTCCTCATACAAGAATATTATGCCGGTATTGAGCATGTCATATACTATGTTAGTAAAAACCTTAACGGTCCCCTGTGTCCTACTCCCACGAAAAAATATAGCGCTAGTTGTCGTGTTCTCTATTCAGAAGCTTCGTCATTATATCCTTATGCATACCACCAAAGTTGTGACCAATTCCAACCCATGGCTTTCCTCTTGAGTCGACGGATCATTAACGTGAAGTACAACCATTAGATTGTTATCCTTCAAGAATTCGATCTCAAATTTATCACACCCAAGAGTAAGAAAGGTTTAGCCATGGTTGAAATCATTTCTGAAGTTCCCACTGGTGTGCCTAATCTACTAGTTAATGACAATCTTCTAGATGAACACTTGTTCGCCATTATATCAAATGATCCTTGGTATGGTGACATCCTTACCTATTTACGAACTCAAAAAATTTCTCCCCACCTCACTCATGATGATGGATGACGTACGACATCAATCCCCTCACTACCTCCTCATTGGTGATGATCTTTATCGTTCCGGTGTCGATATTGTTCTTGTTCATTGTCTCACCCATGCTAAAGCTGAGCAAGTCCTCAATGCCTTCCATGGCAGTGCTTGTGGTGGTCACCTCTATGGAATGGTCACTACCCATAAAATAATGCATGTCGTGTACCTTTGGCCTTCTCTCTTTAGCGATTGTATTGAGGCAGTCAAACACCATCCCAATTGCTAGTTATATGCCCCTAAGACGTGAGCTCCACTGACTACCCTCTATCCAGTTATCGCAGTTGACCCTTTCTGTAAATGGGCCATTGACTTTATGGAGTGTCGACCCCCATATGCTAATAACCACAAGTATATTATTGTGGTTGTCAGCTATTTTACCAAATGGGTTGAATCCATGCCAATGTTCAATAACACTACGACTACTATAGCTCTCTTCTTCTTTAGCCATGTTATTGCTCGATTTGGGGTTTCGAAAAAATTGGTCTCTGACCATGGTCAATACTTTGAAGATGAGATTCGGTGTTAACTATCCTCTCTATTGGGATTCAAACATCAATATTCGTCATCTTATTACCCCCAAGGAAATGGCCAAGTTGAAGCTGTCAACACGATCCTTAATACTATGCTTCCGCGGATGGTGAGTAAACACAAGACCAACTGGCATTTAATGCTCTTCCCTGATTTGTGGGCCTATAGAACTTCTATCAAGACTGCCACCAGGTTCACTCCTTTCCACCTTGTTTTTGGAGAGGAGACAGTTTTACAAATCGAGTATGAAATCCCTTCCCTTAACCTTGTCATTAAACTCCTCCCAAACACCCAACCATTAGAACAACGACTCATTATGATTGAGCGCACCACTAAAGGTTGTTGTGTTCAATTGCAAACCATCAAAGGAGCCAAAAGGCACACCAAAGCTCAGTATGACCGCAAAGTCCATCCTAATACCTTCCATGAAGGCAACCTTGCTCTTATGTATGATCAAGCTCATGATGTCTTGGGGCATGGGAAGTTTGAACCATTATGGCTAGGGCCTTATATCATCCATAATGTTTTGGGCAAGGGGGCATACGTATTAGAGGATCCAGAAGGAGAAATCCTTCCCAATCCTCAAAATGCACTCTACCTTAAGAAATTTTACCCATAGCATTTCCCACTGAAGTGCATGTATCTCTTTCTTTCTTCTTGCATTTAGGTATTTTTCATCCCTAATTTTCTTACTCACTATCTTCTTACATCTTTCAGATGTATCCATCATCCACACCTTATATCAGTTTTGTCGATGGTGCGAGTCTCTTTACCAGGAATCTAACCATGGTAACTTGGGCTATTTTTACCCCTTTACATTTGTTAGTCCACTCCAACAGTGTTTGCATTGGATCTAGCACCAATAACCAGGCTGAATATGATGTTGTGATATCTTTTTTAGCCAATTACCTTGACTGGCGCATCCTTCACCTTCATGTTTGTCTTAATTCCTTACTACTTGTCATGCAACTGAATCGTGTTTATCGTGTACATAATCTTGTCCTATTTAGAAAATATATGTGATTTAAGATTTTGGCATGTGAATTTGAATCCATTTTATTCAATCATGTTCCTAGAGCCCAAAATCACTATGTAGATACCATTTCCAATAAAATTCTAAATTGGCATTTATCACATGCAAGAAGACATTGATAAACAAATGGTGAACCACAATCGTCACAAAAAGATGCATAATCATAAATATGTATCGTAATAAAGTGTTTTGAGTCCACTACTCTAAATACATCTGACATGCTCATTCACATGTTATCATAAAACAAAAATGGGGACCCACATGTCCCTCTACCTAATCATTATCATCTGGAGGCTCCCGAGCCAACGACTCCATTCCCCCAGCTCGCAGATCACATATTGTTATGCAACCAGCTCACAAAATAGAAGAAAGAGATATATCAACAACTTCAAAAGTAGCCTCTTTGAGGGGGCAACCTCCTTTACATTACACAAATGAACAATTCTTGGATGATACAAATGCAAAGACCTCCTTTCTATATATGGGAGTCTAAGGGGTCACAATATAATCAGAGCCGACATAGCAATAATAATGTAAGGGCACAAAGATAACAATAATGGGCTTCTATGGGGCACAATAATAACAATATGAGGACAACATGGCACAACAATAACAATAAGGGGCTACAATGACAATAATAATAAGGGAATTCGGTAGCATTATAGGGACCTAACATGCCCCTCTCCTTCAAAAACGTGTTGTCCTCAATGCTTGAGTAGTTCTAGATGGTTCTATATAAAATTCTCATCCTCCCATGTCGAATCTTCAATGGGTAAATTCTTCCACTTGACGAGATACTCTAAAATTGATCGATTTCGTAGCTATTGAGTTCTTTTTTCTATGACTAGCTTAAGTTCCAATATGATTTATCCTTCCTTGTTAAGTTCTGGAAATATCGTTTGAAGTGGGAGCCAGTCACCTATAACTTTCTTTAAGCATGAAATGTGGAAAGCTGGGTGCACTCGGGAAGATGTAGCAAGTTCCAATTATCCTTCTTAGCTTGCTTGAGGGACATTTGTTTTTATGGTTGTAGTCATAGAAATACCCAATCACCTACATCAAAACTTTTTTCGCTACAACTCTGATCTTCCTTTTGTTTCATTCTATTATGTGCCAAAGTCAGGTTATCCTTTAAGAGTTGAAGAACCTTTTGTTGATGCTCAATGTGATGTTCCACTTATTGAACCTTATAATTTTCTCTTAAATATGATGTGATGGATGGTGGATGATATCCATAAAGTGCCATAAATGGGGTCATTTTTGCTATAGTGTGGAAGGAAGTGTTATACCACCATTCAGCCAGAGGCAACCATTTGACCCATTGTGTCTATTTATCAGATACAAAGCAATGAAGATATCCTTCCAAACATTTGTTCACTATCTCAGTTTTCCCATCAGATTGAGGATGATAAGATGAGCTATGAGCTAACTGAGTACCGAGAAAAGAAAATAATTTTGTCCAAAAATTTCCAGTGAAAATAGGATCTATGTCACTTACAATAATCTTCATGTAACTTTTGAATTGTTTCCATAAATGTAGTAGCAAATGTACTGGCTTTATGGATGAGATAATGCACAAAAGTGTGCATACTTGGTAAGTCTATCAACTACCACCATGATGACACTCTTTCCTTGGGACTTAGGTAAACCTATGATAAAATCCATTGAAACCTCCTCCCAATGTTGACTTGGAATGGATAAAGTTTTTAATAGACCTGCAGTCTTAATTGTCTCAACTTTATTTTGTTGGTAAACCAAACATTCTGCCACAAAATTTTGAATAACAGATTTAATACCATCCCCAAAAAAATACTTCTTAACCCTATGGTAAGTTTCTAAAAATCCTAAATCCCTCCTAAGGAATAAGTGTGAAATTCCATAATAATATTTTGTTTGAGTTTGGAATTCTTATAGAGGTATAAGCGAAATGTGTACCATAATGAACCATTTCTCAAGCTAAATGTATCAGATGTACTAGGATCTTGATGCAAATTTTTAATGAGTTCCCACACTTCTTCGTCATTCTTCCTTTCATCCCTTGCTTCGTTTATCCAATCTGGTTGGATAATAGAAATGGCACAAAGAAATGCTTCCACATCCTCATCCTTTCTTGAGAGTGCATCTGCAACAACATTTTGCTTCCCTTTTTTGTAGATGATTTCAAACTCATAACCCAACATCTTTGTGAACCATTTTTGTTTCTCTTCTGAAGATAATATTTGTTCTAAAAAGTATTTAAGATTATCATGTTCTGTTTTTACCTTGAAGTGTCTTCCCATTAGGTAAGGTTGCCATTTCTTAAGTGCATGTAGTTTTTCCAACATTTCCTTCTCATAAATAGCCTTGTGTAAATATTCTCCTTTGATTGGATGAATTTTGAAATAAATGGATCTTTATTCTTGCATTAAAATAGCACCAATTCCATTTCTTAAGGCATCACATTCCATAATAAAGTTTTCTATGAAGTCTGGCATAGCTAAGACCGGTGCTTGGCACATTGCCTCTTTAATATTTTCAAAGGCCTTAGTTGCTTATGGAGTCCAAGAAAATGCATCTTTATTTAGTAATGTTGTTAGAGGTGTTGCTATTCTCCCATAATTCCTAACAAACTTGTGATAATACCCTGTCAACACGATAAATCCTCGCAGATGCTTTATGGATATGGGGCTTTTCCATTCCTTAATGGATTTGATTTTTCTAGGGTCAACCTTAACACCTTCATGAGATAGAATATGACCCAAATATTCCACCTCTTTCACTCCAAAGAAAAATTTGGAGGTTTTTGCATATAATTATTTCTCGTCCAATAGTTTGAGCACTCTGTCAACATGTTGAACAAGATCCTTCCAAGACTTGTTGTAGATTAGTATATCATCAAAAACTACTAACACAAATTTTCTAAGGAAGGGTTTGAAAATGGAATTCATCAAACATTCTTGAAATGTAGAAGGTGCATTGGTAAGGCCAAAAGGCATCACAAAAAATTCATAATGACCCTCGTGAGTTCTAAATGTTGTTTTTGCAACATCTTTAGTCTTCATTCTGATCTGATGATATCATGAACGAAGATCCAACTTGGTGAAGCAAATTTCTAGTTCATGAAATTCATCCAATAATTCATCAATGACAGGAATGAGAAATTTATATTTAATAGTGAGCTTGTGTAGCTCCCTATAATTTGGAAACATGTGCCATGAGCCATCCTTCTTGTGCACTAATACTACTGGAGCAATGAAAAAACTTTAACTAGGATGAACTATACCAACCTCTAACATTTCTACAACCATACATTCAATTTCACTCTTTTGGGCATAGGGATATCTGTAAGGCCTGATGTTTGGAGGAACACTTCCTATAATTAAATGAATAGCATGATCATGCTCATGAATATGTGGGAGGCCTTTGGGAGTCTCAAATACCTTGGAATGATTGTCCAAGGCTTTTTAGAGATCTGGAAAAATAGATGATTCCGATATGGGAACCTCTAGAGAACATAATTGTGAAATTATGCCTCATTTTTCTTCCTTTAGAAGATTTTTCATGCCATTAGAGCTTATTATGTTTCTGGGTTTCCCTGTGATACCCCTTAATTCAACTTCCTTTCCTTTCAAAAAAATTTTCAAGAAACTTTATTGAAAATTAAAAGCTATCATACCCAAAGATTGTATCCATTAGACTCCTAGTACAACATCAACATCATAGATTGGAATGGAAAGAATTAGAATATTAAACACATATTCTCCCATGGATAGCTTGATATTATGGAACTTTCTAGAGAAATTTATGGTTCCTCCATTTGCAACCATCACTTGACACTTTGGTGCTGGACATATGAAGCAATTCAATTCCTTGGCTATCTTACAATGAATAAAATTACGGGTACTGCCTAAATCAATCAACACTATTACCTTTTTCTTCTTGATATTCCCTTCTATCTTGATAGTTTGAGGAGTGCTAATTGTAGCCAATGTATTACAAGATATTGTCTGATTCATTTCTTCTTTCTCTAGGTTTTGTTCTTGGTATGTAACCTCTTCTTTTGATGTTTCTTGCTCCTTTTCTTGCTCCTCTTCACAATCTATGTAAAATAAATTCTTCTCAGCACACTTATGATCTTTAATGTATTTTCTATCACAACTGTAACAAAGCCTTTTGCTCTTTTTTCTTCCAATTGTTGTGGTGTCAACCTTAAAGGTTGTGGAAGACTAGGAGAAACAACACTTCCATATTTATAGTTGTGAGTGGTAGGTTTCCTTGTTGCCATAATTTTTCTTACAATTTTTCTTGTCAACTTGAATGCCTTCTCCAATGAATCATTCCCAAAGATGAACCTCAACCCTATGATCCTCTGGAATATCTTTTTATATTCAATTTTTGGAAGTCCTAAATGTGATCCACCATTGAAACCTTTTGTTTGAGATTTCTTAGTTGGCTAAAAAAAGTGTTTCTTTTTGTATCCTCATAATGTTCTATCATTTCTTCTGTAAAAATTTCCCAAGTGAAAATTTGTTTACGAGAGCAAGGTCATCGATACCATACAAACTGATTGGGTTCTAAATATGAAGTTGCAATGCATACCTTTTGTGTGTTTAACACATTATGGAGATCGAAATATTTCTCCATATGTATAAGTATCCATGTTATGGTATCCTTTCCATCAAACTTCCTCATATCAATCTTTGGAACATGGTGGGTCTTCAATCCAACGTTAGAGTCTATGAAATCATGACTAACATTACTTTTGTTCTCATCATGAGTTTGCTTTACTACCCTTTCGCCATTAGTATGCATTTCTTGTAGCAAATTTGTCAAATCTATCTTCAAATATTCCATGTTTCCTTTATGTTTTGCTTCTATACCATCCATCTTAGCTTCAGTTACTTTTTGTGAGAGCGAAATGTGTTGCACTTGGTCTCATAATTTTGATATATTATGTTTCATTTCTTCCTCTTCTTCATGTGTCATAGTAGAGATTTCAGGTTGCTTACCAGGTGTTTCCATTTTCTTTCTTCAGGTCACCAACTAATCACATTTTTTCTTCAAAATTCCCTTTTAATCACTTCAAACTACTTTCTCAAACAAAACTTATGCAAAATTAAAAAAAAAAAAAAACTACACACCTTTTTTTGTTTTTTGTTTTTTTTCCACTTTGTATGAGCTGGATATTGAAATAAATGTAACTATGTGATTTCAGATCTCCAAGTTCTAAAATTTTGGCTTGTGATATCCCTTTGAGTCCTCTTTCCTACCCCACAAGTCTGATCGCGATTGAATTCTCTAAGAAAGTGTTATGTCTAATCTCCCGCGGTGACCTAAATATAGACTAGTTCAGTAGAGAGAATTTGTACGATGTGCCACGTGTCATTGTTTCCACCCTCTACTCTGAAAAAGATACCCAACAAACTACAATTTGTTTCCTTTCTATCACTTCTTATGAAATTTGAATCCTATGCTCAGAGAGAAAATTATGGCGATTTTCCCAAGGTGATCTGTTTGAGATCGAATTTGGGAGCATACAAAAAACGTAAATTCCTCAATTCATATCTTACAAAATGTAGTGAGAAAAGATATAAAATTCGGTCACAAGGTTCATCAAAATTTCGGTTCAAACGGTTTTTTATTTCATCTTCTGAAGCTTCGTAGAAAAAACATTATAGTGAAAATTCCACGATGACATGTTTGAAATAGTGAAATCCTAAAATCCAAACCTTTGATATCAATTGTTATGCAACCAGGTCACAAAATAGATGAAGGAGATAGATCAACGACTTCAAAATTAGCCTCTTTGAGGGGGAAACCTCCTTTACATTAAAAAAATTAACAATTCTTGGATGATACAAATGAAAATACCTCCTTTTTATATATAGGAGTCTAAGGAGTCACAATATAATCAGTGTTGACATAATAATAATAATGTAAGGGAACAACAATAACAATAGTGGGCTTCTATGGGGCACAATAATAATAGTATGGGGAGAACATGGGCACAAAAATAACAATAAGGGGCTAAAATGATAATAATAATAAGTTAATACACTACTATTATAGGGACCTAACACGTACTTCCTAACCGACCATCACAATGCGCTGCATGATTCCTCATCACTCCTAGGGAAGACCAGCGCACTCATCTATATATTGATATTCTAGCTCATTCCATCCATGATCTATCACCCATGTTATTAGTACATCACATTTGTGTCAGAGATCCTCCATTAGAGCATCACCACCTGGTCTCTGTTGTGATGAGGTAGCACCCTAATCTACAACCCCTGGTGCTGCGGCTCGTTCTATGTATCCTACCGGCCTCACCGGTGGTATATATGCATACCAAAAAGTTTTGAAATCATTACCATATACACATATTTCTTAAAATAGAAATGCATGAAATTTATAGCAACTTTCACTTACCATCTGGGCCCCATGCTCGTCCTAGTGGAAGTGGTTAGTCAGGATCCCCCTGATAGTGTTGAAAAATGGCAACAAGAAATGCTAAAAATAGAAGTGCTAAAAATAGCACTGCTAAAAATAGTAGTTTGGGTACCAGTGTTGGATTGGGCAACAGGGAATGAAAAATGGAAGTGCTAAAAATAGAAGTTCTATTTTTAGTTGTTCAGGATGGATTCTTATTTTAGTCAGTCTCTGGACTTAACATAGGGAGTAAAATTTGAATTTGAACTTAACAACTATTTGAAAATAAATTAATTAATTCTCCATGAGTTAATTAGTTGTGAAAAATCAAACATGAAGTCTATGTGAGGACATGCAACAGTTTATCTATTAATTGAGGAATTTATCCATCAGTTAAAGAGATAAGGATGAGTTCTAATTTGAGTTGTAATTAGTTGGCTCTGTTGACTAAGTCAAGTCTAGTTAGCTTGATTTAAATAGTTTGTTTAAATTAATGTGAGTTCAATTAGTTAATGCTTGCATGCATGTAACTGTTGCACTTCAAATAACTAAATATTCTCTCATAAATAACTCATGCATGTCAGTTCATAGAAATACCCAGTTGAGATCAGATGAGGGACAATGTACTATTAGTTGGATGTTTTCCTATAAAGGAAAATCATCCAAGCAAAAGGATTAAGGTTCCTTGAGGATTGTGCAGTTTTATAGGGTGTGAGATCAGTGTGAGAGATTAGTGTTACACTTAGTAACAAGAGGATCACCCAGGAGAAACTGTCCAAGGAAATAGGAGGCTTGAAGGGCATAGGAGAAGGCTTAGCAGAAGTCTTGATTTCCTGTGAGCATCCAGGAGGATCGCACTGAGAGATGGCTAGCTGTGAGAACTAAGGCTTTGTGTAATCCTAATTTATTTCCACCTTCATCTGTGAGGATTGTACTAAGAACTAGCTAGCTGTGTGAGAGCTAAGGCTCTGCATAAATTCTATGTATGACAATACAGAGTTGGGGTTTTAGGCTGAGGATTTCCCTGGGTTATTTCTTTTCTGTTATGTGTGATTGATTCCTTCTTATCAGTTACATATGTTCTTATTGATGTTGCTCAAATTGATTAAGCTTCTGCTAAATTGGTTTTAGAAGTAGATCAAGTATTTTTATTTAGTCTATTGCATTATCAGGTGATCTACAGTGGGAATTTCTACATGGTATCAGAGCAAAGGTGATCAAAGGAGAGAACAGTACACTAAGAGGAAATTTCAAAGTTTTGAGTTTTGGGCCGAGAGTTTGCAGAGCAGATCTGAAACTTTTTGTATAAAATTTCCAAGAAAAAAATAGCTGATTTGGATTCCTTGCGGAAAAATACCCAAAAAAAAATAAAAAATCAGCTGAATCGGAGTTCGGATGAGGGAGATATCGTTGATTTAAAATCAACGCTTTTTTCTAGAAAATTTCATGACAACGGGAAATATGAAACAGATTGGTGTGCTAGCCAAGAACCTGTATCCATTTGAGGTACAAGATGCATGCAAAGCCTTGAGGAGCAACACAAAGGTTAGATACATGGTGGTTGAGAGGGAGAATAAATTACCTCTCAACATGCAGCGCCACAAGAAGTCTCAAATGATTGTGGAGGAGCCACGATTGGTGAAGCAACTTCAGCCACAATTGGGGAATCCGAGAGGAGACAAAATGGAGGCATCCACTCATGTAGAGACCTCTAGTAAGGGGACTTTTGAGCAGGAGGGCAGAGGGATCACATGCATCCATACCTCCAGGTAGGAGGTGGGGCGATGTGGAGTGATTGTCCCAAGAAGGCTGGAATAAGGGCAGGATCCTTGAGGTACCCAACTTCTTTGATTCAACTTTTCTACGAGAGCCCTGATGAGGAGTAGTAGAACTGACTAATTGGGTAGAGACAAATGCAGATGGAGCGACAGAGAGAGCTAGAGTGTAGGGAATCCTAGGACAACGCAGAGCTAGCAAGTTGCAGCAATGCGAGAGGCACAAGTGTGTTGCACCAATGCAGGGTAGCACAGAGAGGTGTGCAACAGTGCGAGATGCATGAAGATGTTGCAGTAGTGCAGAGGTTAGAGAGGGAGCACTTGTCAGCAGTAGGTAAAGCTTTAGCATCAAAGTATGTTTCTAGCCCAATAGAGAGGTCAGTTGGGATTTGTTTTGTTCGGAGAGTTGCTGGAGAAACCACAATTGGTAGAAGTGTTGCATGCAGAAAATTCCAGAGGTACAATATCGGGTTTGAGAGGAAGCCTTTCTTGTTGACAGGGAGTGTTGAAAAATGGAAACAAGAAATGCTAAAAATAGCAGTTTGGGTACCAGTGCTAGATTGGGCAACAGGGAATGAAAAATGGAAGTGCTAAAAATAGAAGTTCTAATTTTAGTAGTTCAGGATGGATTCTTATTTTAGTCAGTCCCTCATCTAAACATAGGAAGTAAAATTCGAATTTGAACTTAACAATTGTTTGAAAATAAATTAATTAATTCTCCATGAGTTAATTAGTTGTGAAAAATCAAACATGAAGTCTATGTGAGGACACGCAACAATTTATCTATTAATTGAGGAATTTATCCATCAGTTAAAGAGATAAGGATGAGTTCTAATTTGAGTTGTAATTAGTTGGCTCAGTTAACTAAGTCAAGTCCAGTTAGATTGATTTAAGTAGTTTGTTTAAATTAATGTGAGTTCAATTAGTTAATGCTTGCATGCATGTAACTACTGCACTTCAGATAACTGAATATTCTCTCATAAATAACTCACGCATGTCAGTTCAGAGAAAGACCCAGTTGAGATCAGAGGAGGGACAATGTACTATTAGTTGGATGGATTTTTTCTATAAAGGAAAATCATCCAGGCAGAGGGATTAAGGTTCCTTGAGGATTGTGTTGTTTTATAGGGTGTGAAATCAGTGTGAGAGATCAGTGTTACACTTGGTAATAGGAGGATCACCCCGGAGAAACTGTGCGAAGAAATAGGAGGCTTGGAGCGTAGAGGATAAGGCTTAGCAGAAGTCTTGATTGCCTGTGAGCATCCAGGAGGATGCAATGAGAGTTGGCTAGCTATGAGTGCTAAGGCTTTATGTAATCTTGATGTATTGCCACCTTCATCTGTGATGATTATACTGAGAGCAAGCTAGCTGTGTGAGAGCTAAGGCTTTGTATAAATCCTATGTATGATAATATAGAGTTGGGGTTTTAGGCTTAGGCTTTCCCCGGTTTATTTCTTTCGTGTTATGTGTGATTGATTCCTTCTTATAAGTTATATGTGTTGTTATTGATGTTGCTCAAATTGATTAAGCTTTTGCTAAATTGGTTGTAGAAGTAGATTTAGTATTTTGCTTTAGTCTATTACATTATCAGGTGATCGATAGTGGGAATTTCTATAGATTGTTCATGCCACTATATGGATAGTTGTCTATGTATAGTGGCATCTGGTCCCAATGACTGAAAAAAATCATGTCATAACACTCGTCGCTCCTCCACCTCATCTTAGTAGTTACCCCCAGTGGCGCATCCTAGGCTCCTATGGGCCCCCATCATAGATCTGAACATGAGGTTGAATAGTGGGGACCTTCTCAAAGAAGAGTGAGCACAAAATTGTCCCAAATGAATAGTTATCATTGGTCCTCTGTCTGTATAACGTCAACAATCATTTCAATGATGACAACATCATCTGGGCCCACCCATAGTAGGTCCCTCCCAACACACTCTCCACCAGCATTATCTACCTTCTAATGATATGGTGGAAGGCATGACTACCATAGATCCATAACGCCGTTGCAGCTATAGCTCATGTCTCTAACCTCTCCAAGTCATTGATTTGTATGGTTTTTCCCTTTGCATGACTCCTCTATACACAATGATGATCAACAAACTCATCTATATGTCTCCCATGAGGTATCACTCGATGTATCTCCCCTTTCACCCCCATGGGGGGCAGCCTTGTTAGAAAATAGATGTGTTGGATCGTGATCTCGATATTGTGCCCTTGTACTACAAAGGTTTCCTGATATGGCTCCCAGTAACTCACTATCCTCGAAAACAAGGGCTCACCAACCCCAATCATAGGATTCTCTAAGAACTTCAGAATGCCATATCATGCCAACACCCCTCTCACTACTTGATTCCCCTGAATCTCAGCATGGAGGGACTCCAAATCTCATTCTCACCATGATATATTTAACTTTGCCATATCTATAAAATACCATTAGGTTTTTTCAGTCAAGAACCAAAGCCATTCATGTCCAATACTTAGCATCATCTTCCAATAGACCACCAGTCTTGCCCATCCTCTCAGCCCAGAACATAGTTTTTCCCTTAAAACTGCACTGGACATACTTGTGGGCCCCATTCCTGCACTTCAGAGCATAGATTAGGCCCCCAAAAGTGTGTTGCGACTGTGAGGATGAGCAGGGGTCTCCCACTGAGAGCTCAAGCCCTAATATGAAAATATAATCCACCAAAAATTATGAGTAACATTATGCCACCTACCTTCAACTTGTAGATCCTGATTCTGACAGTTGGTTTGTCCACTATACTCTCCACAATATTTAGGGCCTTCTCCTCCTCTCCAAATTCTCCACAGCTCACTATAAAAATGAATTGGATTTGGAGGAAAAAAGCCCTTTTATAAGAAAAACCCTAGTTTTTTCGTCAACCATTGCAACCAAATTGTAGCTTCATTTGACAAACTGTTAGCACCATTGGAAATCTCTCACTGAGTTATATAATGGGCCTGTCTTTTTTTTTTGTCATTTGACACTTCACTAGGAAGCCATTTTTTGCATAAGGTCTCACTTTGTCGCTTCTTAAAACAAAATTTCTTCATTTGAGCCACTCATACTCTGGTAGCACTTTACCTTTGCACTGATTGACTCATGTGTCAATTTTCACCATGATTAACCATCATTTACTCATGTTTTCATGGTCCCCTCCGGGCCTCTCCCATGTGGCAGCCTCATCGAGTCACCCTTGTTCAAAGCATTAGAGATGGTTCACCCTTGTATTTATGGAGTCTGTTCTGCATCACCTCGTGTCTATTTATAGTGTTTCATACATCATCATGTGCCATCCTGCCCATTTTACTCATATTTTTCCTCCAGTAATACTGCTATGTCTTTGTCGAACCCCTGTTTGAGTCATTGACCATCCCCTCAGGAATCGAGTCATTCATTGCGAGGTAAACCATCCTTATTATAATTCCCTGACAAGGAAAGTCATCAATCAGCCACCCATCTTGTTTCCTTCCATCATCATCCCTGGTGTTAGTCCACCAGTCACTCTATTATGATTCATTGTGCCTTTGTTATGGATTCCTCATTGCCTTAACTCTAGCGATCCCTCTTCTGTCGACCTTAGCACATTTATTCTAGAAGAGTGGTCTAGAGGGCGATGTATCTTGGTTCCAGCTTCCATCTTTGTTTAGTAGCTCAAATCAAGCAAAAGGACTCATTACTTCCCATTGACTTGGTTGTTTCTCACGTGCTCGACATCAACTCCTTAGCATATGATTAGGATTCGTACACTTGACGGTTCAGTAATCTAGATGATTGTCCCAATGATTCCCTAGTGTGTGTGAGATGTTTCATACCTCATGACGGGCTAGCCCTTCGGGTAGTCCCCCACATTCCCAGATGACCACAAATGTTGATCCAGCCTCAGATGCAGTTCCACATATGTGATGGGTTTGGTTTCCGTCAGTTGCAGCACCACAACATGCACATCTCCTTCAGATGATTCATTTAGATCTTTAGCGCCCTTTCCCATTCAACAGGGCTTCCTTGGTTGTGATCCCCCCTGACCATGTCATCTCAAGGGGAATTCTATCTCATGTATTCAGATTATTGAATTTATTCCTGGCCTATGTTTTTCCAGGTGCATTATGTATATAGGATCCATTATATTATTTCGTGGCCCACTGATGCTAGTTTATCATGTATCATGTATCATTTACTTTGTAGCTCAGTACCACATTGTTGGGCTCATCATTATTATTTGTAGGTAGTTATCTCGACAGGTATGGATATGCCTCCCCTGCCTCATTTGAGATCATGTACTCCCACATAAAAGGAGACTTCTATCAGTGTATTAGGTCTCGCCCCCTCCATTTTTTTCCATCCTTATATTGCTTCATTTATCTCTCTCTCTCTCTCTCTCTCTCTCTCTCTCTCTCTCTCTTTGATTCCCCTTGTGATGTCTTATAGAATTGTTATCTACAACATATTTTGTTCATATGATTTTCCCCTAACTTGTTTCGAACCAACAAGTGTGGTTCATCATCAAGGCAAGATGAAGAGGCAGACCATGGCAAAGGCTTAAAAAGAGAACAATGTAGAGACCATTATGGATCACAGAACCCTGAATTCAGAAAATATTTAAATTAATGACTATTTATTTAATTTTCCTTATTTCTGTTATTAGAATAATTATTAAATCAATATTTAATAATTATTTTGATTTCACACCTTTCTTATTTCTCGTGAAATAATTAATGAATCATTTTTATTTTTGTTAATTATTCTTATATAAAGGGTATTTAACCATTTTAAATATATTTTTCCTCTCTAATAAATATAAGAAAATATTCCAAGCAGTTAGATCTTGACTTGCTTAATATTATTTTATTACTCTCCATTTTCAAGATTAACTCAATACATTGTTATAAATAGGAGCACTTTTCATTCATTCTTCACCATGATCATAATCATCGTCATCATTATCATCTTTTTTCTTTTGAGCTCCCATTCGATTTCTCCACATTTTTTTTGGGATTTTCACATATTGAGAGAGAAGATCTTTTTTTGAAGCATCAAGGACATCAAAGGGCCCATTCCATAGAGGGGGACTTACAGACCTATTTGTAGATCTACTTCACTAGGTGTTTTTAATTAAAACATTTTTTCATTCAAAGTCTTTCCAATTGGGTTATTGCATTAGATATTTTTCATTGTTTCTTTCTATTCTTGATTGTCTATACTTTTATTGCACCTTTTCCATTTTTTGTTGCAGATCTGAATCACTAGCAACCATCAACTTATTGTTAGGGTCACTTGTCACCTAGTGACTTAAGTGAAGTGTTTTTGGTACACCTTCCAAGGAATTTCACACTAACATTGGTCCATGTTAAAGTGCTACCCCATTTCCATATTACCATGGTATATGCCATCTCATCTCAATGTGGCCCCTACCTGGCCCCCTCTGTGGCTTGTAAGTCATCAAACTGCCATTATAATGCAACCTTGGCTCTTGGCCATTTCCCATGACCTTCCGCATTTAACACCTTGAGGTCCCAAGTTCCCAAGGCTTGAGATAGAGAATTATCGGTATCAAATGTTGGACTTATTCCCATCTTGGCCTGTATATATCCTAACCCTTCTATATTAAATGTTGTTGCCCCGAGGTCTGAGACCCCAAAACATAAATTTTACCATGATTTGTTGGATAGGTATTTTGTTAACTTCAATTGTCAATCTCATCCATATCTCCTTGATGCTTTGTAGAATGCTAGAGATGAACCGTCATCCGAGATAAGGAAATTTTTCATACATTTGTAGTTGTTGTAGCAACGAAACAGCCCCACCCCTCACACCAACCCTCGCCTCCGCCCCAATTTTTTTCCTTTACTCTTTTATAACAATGGGGACCCTTTCATTTTTCTTATGTTTCTATAAAATCATTTTACCTTTGTTTAATAAAAGGGACAAAAGGGAAATAAGATTTTCAACACTATTGAAATATTTTTCACAAAACTTCAAGTTATCTCCTTATCGGAACAAACATTATCGAAGCTATTTTATTAAATATTATGAAATTTCTTATGTCTGATATTTGAATTCTCGATGTACCGAAATGGTAATATTATCATGTGATACACTAAAATTCTTCGCTATCAAATATTTTTTGATATTGTAAATTTTATTTATGAAATGTTACAAAATTCTTTTTCTCGAGATCACGCTCCCTGATGCTTTCCTTTAATATTTAAAAACTTTTATATATTGGGACTTCAAATATTGTAAGTGAGATTCAGTTAAACCTTTGAAAAATAATTCCGTCAAAGACATTTTAATAGCAAAGGCTTTGTTTATCAAATTTTTTTCTATCGAGAATTATTATTTTGGAAGCCTTGTTTATCAGAGCTCTTACCTTCAGCATATCATACATTGGATCTTTCCATATTGGGGGAATGCAATATCGTAAGTCCATTTTAAATTACTCTCTGATATTTCCATCCTGAAATTTGATGTGGAAATATTAACTTGGCTTCCCATCATTCACTTAGTTGATTTAAATGTGATTTTAATGGTCTCGAAAGCATAAACAATTCACATTCAATTTTCTTTATTTTTTCAATTCGTTCCAAAATGGATTTTTATTATATGTTTTTATTTTACACTAGCGCGAATTGCTACTAAATAGTGTCTTTGCTAAGTTCCTACACCTATTCCTTACAGGTGAACTTTCGTTCTCGAAATTATGAAGAAATGAAGAAATGTGGCAAGGAAAAGAAAAATGCTCCACAATAGCAGCTTGTGGGTCCATGTGTGGATGACATGGATGAGAAAAACCCAGGAGCAAAACCATTTTCTAACACTGTATGCACCAAAGATGTTTGGATTTCCTCCTGGGAGGCGATTTATTAGTATTTTGAATAAGAAGGACTAGAAATCAGTAAAAGGACAATTACAAATGACGATAAATTTCTTGTCTCAAAAAATACTCCAAAAGACGTGACCAATTCCTTTCTTCATGGAATTGCAACAAGACCTAGGCAAATGTCGTATACAGATATGGTGTGTTGGGTGGTTGAAAATTTGTATATTTATGAAAGACACATTCAAACATTGAAGGGAATGATCATTGGTTCTTCTCCCAGCCAATATTTGCAAATAATGTATCATTTGCCTAATCCTCAGTGTGTCTATAACAATCAGTATGCCAAATAATTTATAAAGGAGCATGGACACCCGTTGGAAAAAATTTGGCAGTGGCGAAAAGAACCTAATAAACATAAATCTGAGGAAACTGGTAAGTACTTAATCGATTCCCTCGCTGCTACATTTTCCCAAGTTGCAACTATGATATGTCGGTTGCATGTAATTCCTAATGTGTCAAAATTTCTAGACGCTTGGGTACCTTTAATGGATGGTGCGATATAAGGTTTTATATTTGATTGGGCTACTATATTTTCAAATAACATAGCTACACACATGTTATCTTCCTGGCGTACTAGAAATATTTTAGAAAATATGGTTCCTCCTTTCTACATGTTTGCCTCTATCATCGATTCCCTATGTTTTAAAATATGGGTTGGCAATGGACTATTGAATATCCAAAGCCCATTCATATTTATCATGATATCTTGTGGGAGTCCAAATACTATGATAATTTTACGAGATTTTTCATAGAGTGTTGCTTTCGATCTATGGAGTCATTTTTAGTGTAACCCACCTCGGATGTCTTAAGAGGCCATGGATGATCTTTGGAAGGTCAAGAATTGGTTTTGGGAGGAATTTTTCCCTTATATTAGAGTCTATGGAAGCCTTTCTCATCCTCATGTTTTTACCCCTCCTCATCCTAGAGAAACTCGTAAGAAGAGAGGTAGCTTATTAAATAGTGGGTTATGGTATTAATAAAACATTGAAGGAATCAAATAAGAGGATTTGGCCTTCTTTCCCTATTACATTTGGCATATTTGCATTGGAAAATTATCACCATGTTGAGAAAGAAATTTTAGCCATTCAGGTCCTTAATTTGGCTACTGTGCCAAATGGAAAGTATGATCCTAATGTTGTGGTGAATAATTTCACTGCCTCTTAGAATCTTCGACAATTTGTCCATGAGGCAAACATGTTAGATGATTTATTTTCACAGTCCTCCTCTTATGCATCAATCTTAAAATTAATAGAGGAATAATTGAATATAAAGGTGAAAACTCATTTTTTACAATAAACAACTTTTAGGATAGTCTTCCTTTAAATTTGTTACAATTAACTCTAGAAAATTCATAATTTCATAATGATTAGCCTGGTTTGTTCACAACTTATGGTTCTTACTCAGGATCATCCAAAGGTTATTATAACTTCCTCTACATCCCAGTCAGAGAATTTGATTTTTAATCCTAAGTTAAATGAGGCATGGAAAGAGTTTAGTCAAAATCTTAATTCAAATACTGATGAACATAATATAGTGTCTCAAAGTACAACAACTTTATAGTAAGATGATGTTCAAAACTATTTAAAGAATTCTAAGAAGAATAAAAATTCAAGAGATACTTATGATAATTCCTTTGTTTAAAAGGACATTAAGATCATTCCCACTTTTCCCACCACAGAATTAACTCTAAATATTGAGGAAATTATTCCTTTAGACATTTTCTACAATCCTTAGCATATATTTGTGGTAAAAAGGGAAGGAAGAAAAAGAAATTAGAACAATCTAAGTCATTAGTAAAAAACAATCTTTGTTCTTTTGAAGTCCTATGGAAAGTTTCCACTGCAACACCAACAAAAGTGTTAGGAAAGATAGCTCAATTTACAGGTGCCTATACTTCAGCAATCATTGGAAAAACTGTAGAAATTCAACCACTACTTAAGGAAAAATAGGAAAGTAACATCTCGCTGGAGAAGACTCTTGATATTCAAAAAAAGAAAATTAACAAACAATGGCATAATCAAGTATCCGAGTTACAATATAAATTTGATTCCCTGAAGATATAATATGAAAAAAAGGTACAAATGAAAGATGATCAAATTAATAAGATGTAGGAGAAATAGAACAATTCCATGTCAATCCTCAATTGACAAAATTCAAGAAAGAGGCCAAATAATTAACTTCTTTCCTTGAGAATCAACAAACATATTTTACAATAAGCTTATGATGATTCAAGATCAATGTAAAATTGCAAACTCTCTCAGTGATTAGTTTTCTGACATGACAAACTATTTCAATGAAGTGAATGAGAAGCTTTCTTATTTTCTAAACTGGCAATAAAGTGTCAAAGGTAGAGCTGCAAATCTTCCTAAAATGGACGAAACTAAAAAAATCACAATTTTCAGAGAATGGAAAATCAGGATGAAGCGGGTTGAAGTTGTTTTACATGAAGCTCAACATATTTCTAGTTCTATCAAAGAAGAAGTCAGTGATACCTTATTGCAATCAAGCCTCATCTCTAACTAATCTGAAGGTGTTCTTGACTATAATGTTCAACTATTTGGGCTATTGGTCATCAATGATGTATGTATGAATGGAACTTTCACTTATAATAATAAAATAGAGCCAACATGCTTTCATGCATATGTTGTGAATATAATAGGACTATTCTTATTGTATTTGCAATGTTATGTTGTTTGATTCATCACTTTAACTTGTGGACTATTCTGCATCTTAGCTTGTGATGTCATTTTGCTCATGTGTTCCTTTCAAGGTGCGTACTATTACAGGTTTCCAAGGGGCACACTTCTTTTTTCCCTTTGTGTGTTGGAACCTTCATAAATCACACTTGACTCTCCATAGGGTCACGAATTTTCTCTTACCCAAATTTATCATACTTGACTTTGCGCATGTTCACAGTCAAGGCATAACATTGCCACCCACTACTGGGACTCCTACACCAAATGGTGTGAGGGATAGTTGGGACTTCATATAAGGGATAACCACTGAATGATGGTGGGTCCATCACCATCAACACCACTATAACTTGCTACTGACCTTGTTATTAATTGCAAAGACATCCCACTAGTCGAATTAATTTTTATAAAGATTGAATCACAAAACTGCTCAGAGAGAAGTTATTTTTGGTAGGTTTGGTAGGTGAATTGAACTCCATCAATATAAGGTTTCATAGTAAGGGGATAAAGTGGATGGTTGAGTCTACAAAATGAAATACAATCTCCCATCTGCTCACAAACCTCATGGTATTGAATAAACATTACCTGGGTATCAATCAGAAAGGACCTAAATCCATGTAAAACAAAATTAGAGCCAATGTTTGATAAAATTAAGAAGTAAGGTGCACAATATTATCTTGACATCTTAACCAATGGAACCTTTTTCTAGTAAACATATTCTGCTTAGAACTAAAACCTCTTCCATTCTATCAATGCTCAACAAAAAGGAATAGGGAAATGGTGGATAGCATGATCATCGAGACCATAAACAAACAATCATGTCATTAGTTGTTTCACTAGGGGACAAGGTGTCAAATGCATCAATGGGCTCATCTACAGCATTACAAGAATTAACACCACCATGATATCGTCCTTGTGCAACATATGTGGATCTCTCTGCTATTAATGAAACTTGTGATTCCATTCACTGAAAAATATTACATTGAAAATTAAAAATTGAATGAATGCTTTCCATTTATTTATAATTTTATTTATACTTTTTTTTATATGGGAATTATGAATGAGCTGTCCATTTATTTATAATTTTTTGTTAATGAAATGTGTGAACGAGGTATTTTGATTTTAAGTCACTAAAATATACATTTTAAATAGAGTTTGAAAATGCATTCATGTAAAATAATCGACATTGGAATAGCTCGTTACCTGAAGCTTACACCAATGTCACCTACTCACTTGCTTATCCATTCTTCTAGTGCCTTATATTGAGATAACAACCTCATATGGACTCTCGTAAATGATGGTGATGGATGTAACTAAACATCTTCTTGTGCAACAACAAGAGAGTGGTTTCTCTTATGCTTAAGCATGGTAAGCCAAAGAGGCAAATAACTCCAAAAATGATGATCTCAAACTACAATTTATAAAATTAAGATATGAAAAACAATCCTATATATTCCTATGAAAAAAACATGAAAATTTTTATAAGTCAAAGAGGCAAAGAACTCCAAAAATGATGATTTCAAACTACAATTTATAAAATCAAGATCTCCACAACAACCCTATGTATTCCTTTTCCACACTTCCCTTTGGTAGATTTGGATTTCCCTTGGCCAGTTTTTACTTTGCCCAGTTGGCGCTGTGCAATCCTAATGCTCAAGCCACAAGCTTGGCCTTTGGAATTGCATAGTGCATATTCCAAGATGGTTCCAACTATGCACTGTGCAATTCTATAAGGTAGCCTATCATCTTGGTTATTGAGACTACGTAATGTGTAGTCTCTCCCAGGCCTCTACCTAGGCTAAAATGCGTGTTGCACAATTTCAACTAGCAAGCTTCCACCTTGGTCATTGGGAATATGAAGTGTACAGTTCCCACAGGTAGCTAGTCCCTCTTGCCAAAGAAAATTATGCAATCCTCCCCATCAGATGCCTGGTTTGCTACTTAAACTTTCCTTGTAAGTAGA